>ML249866.1:0-126829 GCA_005239495.1 Nicotiana undulata
CTGGAGCCTTCTAGTTTCCTTTTTTCACAGTCTTTTATTCCAGACTGCGTCTTGTATATTCTGTATATGTATTTTCTATAGTTATATCTATGTAGCCGCCCGTTGACACTGTGACACTAGTCCTGGCACACACTTATTGTAGTTATCGGGGTTGTATATGCATTGGGCCTAGCTGTGGTTCAGCTTGTTTCTACGGCCTTACCCCATGTTGTTATTGTATTCCGCACTTTCGTTGTTGTTGTTATTCGTTGGCTTGCCTAACGCCACCGTTAGGCGCCATCACGACCTGGACCGGTTTTGGGTCGTGACAAGTTACATCAATGATCTATCACAAATGTTCATGCCAAAGAGTTTAATAACATTAGATTAAGAGGGTGCCAGACAGACTTACACATCAGGTTCAAGGGAAAGGTTCAGGATTACATCGTAACTAGGTATCATGAGTACATGCTTGTAGTGTCAGGAATCAGGGGGTAAGGCTGATTCATAATGAAACATATAAGAAAAGTACTGGACATGCTGAACTGAAGGGGAAAAGAGATCACATAGACAAGTAGACATGCTGAGCTAAAGGGAGATCACATAGACAGACTAGACATGCTAATTGCAAGGCAAACAGCAGAACCACAAGTAGAAGCATAAGAGAATAGAAGGAATCTTAATACAAACAGAAACATATTGTTTTAGATGTTGTAGGCTTAAACTGAAACCATACCAGTTGAATGAGAGAAATGAAGAGCAGCAAAGTGAAGAGAGGCAGAGCAGTAGTGTGTAGATGCAACAGAACAGTAGGGCAGCAGATCAATAGCACAATAGAATCACTCAGTTTTGGCTTGCAGCCAACTGAGTTGCAAGTAACAGCAAGAGAAGCAAGACAATATGTGTGTGTGTGTGTGTAAGAGAGAGCTTAAAATAGTGTTTCTTGTTCTGTCCCTTGTTATTGAAAGACTAGAAGTATATTTAGTTTTGAAACTAGGTAGTAAATAAGGCAGAGATCATAGTTAAGCAGTAAATTATGGAACTAATACCAATAAGAATCATTTAAGACTCGGACTCCCTTTAATTATGGAGTTATAGTTCAAACGGGCACAAATTATGTTAAATAAGGCAAGAAATTAATTAGAAACTAATTCTTACCCTAATGGGAGCAGCAAAAGTATATAGCATGCAATTAGGATTGAATACAGGATGTATAAGGAAAGTATATGAGAGTAATTGACAACATGTTTATATACGTAAAAGGTAAGACAAAGCACAATTTAATTCTGGAAAGTAGTCAAGAAAATATCGAATGAGATCCCAATCACAGAGAATCAATACCAACTAAGGAAAGTATCACACAAGTAAGAAAATATTTGAAAATCAGTAAAGAGTTCTAAGGAAATATACAGAATCACAGTTCTAGGAAAATACCACAGTTCTGAGGGAGATACATAAAATCAGTAAAGAGTATTACGTAAAATGTCAATAAATCACTAATCAGACTTATTAGACGATAAATAACACATATCGAACAAAAATCAGAGAAACCCTAAGCGAATAGTTAGAGGAATAGTAGAGAATCAGAACCCTAAAAACAAATTAGAGAAAGGAGCACAAGAATACATAAAACATGCATGAAAGCACTGGATATTTATGAGGAACACATACAAATACGGATTAATCGAACCATTGTCGTAGAAAACCTAAAAATTAGGGCTTTTAGCATAATCAGTCAAGTAGCAAGAAAATCATAAGAGAGTCGTTTAAACATAGTAGAAAATAATTAAAATCGGAAGAAGAATCATTTTTTTGTAAGGGGTTAAGAAACCCTAGTTTTTTAAATGAAAGATCGTTAAAGATGAAGGTGTTTTCAAAGAAGAACATATAAAGAAGCTTCGTAATATCGTAGATCTAAAGCAGATCTAGAGTAAATCAAAAATACATAGGGTTAGGGTTTCGTGGAACCCAGAGAGGTAGGAAAAACCTCAAAGACGTCGTCGGCTTAAGCCGGAAACGTTGTAGTTCTTACTCAAACGGCAGGGGGAGGCCGGAAAGTAGCGTGAGAACCATGAGAGGTGAGTGAACCGCTCCAGGTTCGCCTGAGGGCTTTAGGGTATCACTGGACCGTTGCAAGGAGGATAGATAACCAGGAGATGGTGAGGAACCATGGTTTCCGGTGAGAAAACCAGCTGGAGAAGACGAATGGAATCCATCGGAGGAGAGAAGCCAAGGGAGGCTTCTAAAGAGAACCAGAGAAGAACAAAGAGAGATAGAGAGAGAACGAGAGATAGCAAATGAGGGGTGTGAATGAGAGGGGTCGGGGGTTTAGTTAGGAATTAATTAAGGAAATAGAAATCTGGGTTGTTGATCTAAATTGATCAACAACTCAAATTGATTTGGGGGTTGGGCCGGGTAGGATATTAGTTGGGCTGGGTTAGAGAGTGGGTTTTGGGTCAGGTGGGGTTGAGTTAAAGGTTGGCTAGAATTTAAATAAAAGTGGGCTAAATGTTAAATACCCTAAAAAATAAGATAATTAATTAATTAAAATAGTTGATAATTGTGTAAAATGAAATTAAAACCAAATAAATGAAATTAAGATAGCTAACTACTATAAAAATATAAAATGATCAGTTGTTGCTTTTAAAAATGATATAAATGTATATTTGTGCTATTATCGCAAAGTTGCTGAAATTAGCTAAATAATGTCAATATTGGTTAATTTGCAAAACTATTAAATTTTAATGGAGCTAAATAGGATTATGAATAACATATTGAGCAAGAAGATGTCTTGAAATCGTTTATAATATCATTTATGCATAATTATGAATAATTATGGAACATAAAAATATTAAATAAACAGAAAAATAATTTGATAAAAATACGAAAAATTATGAAAAAATATCAATTATTGTAAAGAGTGATTTTGAAGGTATATATGCAAGTTTAAAAATAATTTTGCGGAAAAATTGGGTATCAACACTAGTTATAATTTTAAACAAATCATGTTTATCATCTGACGATTATTCTTTCCAAAGATGCATTTACTAGAGCATTTTTGGTAGTACTAACCAAAAGCATGTCAAGTATTTTGGAAATCTGACTGGAGGACATTGACCATCATCTTGCAGATAATTTCTCGCATTTACGAAAGAAGTTGTTTTGGTAATGATATCCTAGTGTATCTTTTTTGGTAAAAATGATTCGTTATCATGTTATCTCTTTTATGTTTATTATTTTTGTGATTTAAAGTCCATAAGTCTTGAAAAATATTTATCATGATAGCATGTCTGCGGTTTGATTCTATTAAACTAGTTTTCAATAGATTCAAAAATGTGTCGTCCTACTCTATGTTTTTAGAAGTCTAATAATTCTCTTCAAATATTTGAAATTGTTTTAGGTTGACCTAAAATGAACTATAATTTTCGTGCTTCGTGTGGTCAACAATGATTTGGTTACTCAAAAAAAATTCCAACTGAATAAACATTTGGTATTGATTGCTTAGTGCTTATTATACCTGTCGTTGGTTTTTCTGGATGAATTAATGGATTGTGCATTTATCTAATTGAGAGATTCTTGGAATATAGATTTTTTAATTGAGTGTATGCTTTATTATTGTCTATAGCAAATCATATCCTATTCCACCATTTTTGATGATGACAAAAGGGGGAGAAAATAATGTGTACAAAAGCTCAAAAATTCAGCAAGAATGTATAGAGACAGGGGGAACATTGCTGAGGAATGCATAGAGTGAGGGAGAGTTCACAATTGATGTATTACATGCATTTTGAGAAGATGACTTAAGGGAAGTAACCAGTTTATCTAGATTATCCCATTACTGCCTTTAGTTAAGTCTTTGATTAATTTTTCTTATTTTGTACTCAATGGTTTGCCATCATCAAAAAGGGGGAGATTGTTAGCTTCAATGTTTCACGTATTAATTTTGATGATACCAAGCAAACATAATTATTAATTAAAGAACATTTTACCTGTGGTAATCTTATTTTTGCACAGATTTATTTAAGAAAGAAAACGTTGGTAAAGATCCAAACAAATATGGAAAGAAGAATATCATGTGAAGAATTTATCAAGGAAGATTATTTTGAGAAATTCAATCTCCAAACGTCGTAGAAGAAATCATATTTGAAAGTAAAATTTCAAATATTGGATGGCTTACTACAATATCAGAAGAAAAATCTATGGAAATTATGGATGGAAAGATTTTCAACATCTTGAAAGGAAAGTTGCTATAATCATGGAGAAGATCTATTATCTTGTGGAAGGAAGAGATACAAGGCAAGGAAGAATATACTTTTATGAAAGAAAATATATTATGAGTATAGTATAATATGTATTATGGAAAGAGATTGTTTATCAAGATCAATAAAGGAGTCAAAGATATATTAAGATCTATCCAAAAAAAAAGTACGAGGAGGCAAAGAAAGAATCTCATCAGTATCTATTCTGAGAAGGAAGGAAGGCTTACTGAATATAAAATCTATTGCAGAAGGAAGTGAAGGTAGTAGTGGATTGTGACTTTGCTAAATAAGGAAGTACAATGGAGCATCAATCAAGAGGCATTTATGGTATTCCAAAAAATGCAAAAGATCCTTAATTAAAATCGTCCATTTCAAAAGGAAAGCTTACATTGGCAGGAGATATCCAAGCAACGGTCTAGAGATCTGAAAGAAGATATTACCCCATGGTTCAAGGAAGCAATCATCAAACAGATACAAGGAACATTGGAAGAATTCTCAAAATTCCCTGAAGTTATGCAATA
Organism: Nicotiana undulata; assembly: GCA_005239495.1. NCBI lineage: Eukaryota > Viridiplantae > Streptophyta > Magnoliopsida > Solanales > Solanaceae > Nicotiana > Nicotiana undulata. Next base: position 4,760 of record ML249866.1, read on the forward strand.
ACTAGAACAAGTTGAAAAGGCTATAAAAGGAGCTCTACTAAAGAAGAAAAGTAACATCTTCGCAGACAACTTTCCTACTCTTTCTACACCTTAGTCAAGCACTGTATTCTTAAGTTTACTAGTGTCATAAAAGATAGAGAGAAGAGGAAAAATACTGTAAGGTTGTGTCATTGTTTATTTCTTTGGTGAGCGAATGAAAACCTAAGTGTCGTTGTTGGTGAGCGAGTGAAAACCAACCCTTTGTTTGTTGTTGGTGAGCGAGTGAAAACCAACCTTGTCAACGTTAGTGGTGATCGCTGAAAAGTACAAAGGTTGTACTCAATTCAATTTACAAAAGATCTAAAGATAACACTCTTGCAAACCAAGAGGGATGGATTAGGATACCACATTGGTTCCGAACCAGTATAAAAATTTCTGGTGTTATTTACTTTATCGCTCTTATATTATATTTTGTGCCTTTACTGTTTATTGTGATTTATACTTGTTTAAATCAAAGGGACTAACAGTTCTGTGCAAGCTATCTCCGCATCAGTCGACTAAGTCTAAATATAGTCGACTAAAGTTTTAATAGGAGCACAATTCACCTCTCCCCTCTTGTACTTTCAACGGCATCACCCTTCGTGCTTTTACTCTCATATGACACGACATCATCCTTCGTGCTTTACACTCTTTCTCGCATGATAATGCAAATGAAATGGCACGACATCATCCTTCATGATTTATACTCTTTCTCACCAAACACATGTATATAAATAACAAGCAAGGCAGGAAGCATAAATAACATCAAGGAGGTAAATAGCGAATATTCCAAATGAACATCAATCACAGCTTTCAAGCCAATAACAATTCAACAAAACCTCAAGAACCTTATGGTTCATGTATCTCAACAAATCTCAAAAATGATCTTCAACTCAAGTATATAATCCAAAGAATAACAGTCATAGCGATGTATTTCTGATTAAGTGTAATGACGACCAAATTTAATACGTTAATAACCTCACAAAAGTACGTCAAATTTTAATCGAATTATAATAATCTGAATCATGGTTTCTAATATTTAACTTCATATTCATAGTAATCTATAAGTCAAGTAAAACATAAGCAAGATGATCACCTAATCCTACAAGGCACAAATAATCGTATAATTTACCCCGAGCATGATTAATCCTGGTACATGCATATACGCTCATCACCTCATATATGCATCACCCCCACATGTAGCAGACAATACCAATTAGTATGAGAAATTTCTCCAATAAAGTTACGCAAGACACTTACCTCAAACAAGCCAAATTAATATACTAGAAGCGCCATCCCCCTCAAATCATCCTCTGAACATCTCGAAACTAGTCAAAAGCAACTAAATATTAGCAAATAATACCATATGAAGCAAACTCAATTGATAAAGGTCGAATCTTTAATCAAATACTCAAAGTCAATAAAAGTCAAAACCGAGTCTGCACCTCGGAACCTGACAAAACTCATAACATCCGATAACTCATTCAACTACGAGTCCAACCATGTTGATTTCTCTTAAATCCGACTCCGAATCGATTTTCAAAACTCAAAAATCTACTTTACGAAAGTTTAAATAAAAATCCTCCGGTTTCTCTTTCTAAATTACCAATTAATAGCCAAAATTCAAAGATGGAATCACGAAATATATTCAAAACCGAGTAAAAAATACTTACCCCAATACATGTGATGAAAAACGCCTCTAAAATCTTCCAAATCCGAGCTCAATAGCTCAAAATATGTTCAAATGAACCAAACCCTCAATTTTATAAGCTTCTTCCCAGATTCCGCATTTGCGAACCACCAGTAGCTCCTGTGGCCTCGCTTTTGCAAAAAAATACTGATTTCCAACCACTCGCACTTGCGGAACTATTCCCGCTTCTGCGACATTGCAAGTATGAACCTCTATCCACTCCTACGCCATTTCTCGCTTCTGTGTCCCAACTCACCGCTTCTTCCCCACCTTAGATGCGTCCCAGCTCCCCGCACTTGCGAGTGCTTGACAACATGCCACCTTCGCTTCTACGATACTATGTCTGCATCTACGAACTTGCATTTGCATCAAAACTTCCACAAATGCGGAAACACCATCACCATGTCTGCTTCAACAATGCAACATGAGGCGAAAATGTGTATCCGGGCATACGCCCAAGTCTCCTAGTTATAATTCTATTTTTTTTTAGTACCATCCTCATCAGTCATTAGAAACATCCAAAATGTATATCCGGGCATACGCCCAAGTCTAGAATCACCCCAGAACTAACAGAGCCATCAATACTCTGATCCGAGGTCAAATACACAAAAGTAAAATTTGTTCAACTCTTTCAACTTAAATCTTTAAACATGGGATTCATTCTAGTATTAGCATACTAGTATTGAATTTTCCAACCCCTATTCATAGTTATGTTGAACATACTAGTATTAGCACCCGCGCAGATGCGTAGACACTAACCATGTTAAATATTTGAGTTATTTGGATTATATGTGAATAATCTTAAAATTTAAATCTTCTCGATAAATATAGATAATAATTGGATATTAATTAAGAAATACTACATGATAATGATTAAACATTTCTCAAATCGCCTAGTTATAATTCTATTTTTCCTTTTTAGTACCATCCTCACCAGTCATTAGATCTAAAAAATAGTCAGGAAGCAAAATAATAACTCATATTTATGGCAAAACAATCAAAAGTTGAGACTATGAAGGGCTATTTGGATAAGACTTGACTCTTTTACTACTGCTTGAACTCTTATTTGGTGTGTTGATTTCTAAAAAATATTTCTATTTTAAAATTTTAGTTTCTTAAACTTTATTTTTCAATAATAATTATCTTTATAACAATGTAAGATAAAATATTATCCTTAATTCAAAACTCATTTTAGTCGGCTATCTAAAATTTAAAAAAATCTTTAGCCAGTGATTTTCTTTCTAGTATGACTCCATTTTGATATTTGACATTAACCATGTTAAATATGTGAGTTATTGAATTATATGTAAATAACCTTAAAATTTAAACCTTCTAGATAATTATAGATAATCGTTAGAACTTGATTAAGAAACACTACATGAAAAAAGTCTAACATTTTCTCAAGTGGGTAGTGAAAATTTTATTTTTGCATCATTCTCATTGGTGTCATTGGAACCTAAAAATAGTCTCAAAGAAAAAGAATAACTCGTATTTATGAGTTATGGCAAAGCACGAAGGTTGACACAATATGAACGATTCTTTGGTTACTACATGACTCTTTTAATACGACTTGAATTCTTATTTGGTATGCTATTATGTTTTAAAATATTCTATTTTGAAATTTCAATTTCTACAATATTATATATATTTCAAATTTTTTTACGCTCAACAAAGATGAAACAGAAGAAGAAATTCGTTGTCGTCTCTTATTTCTGATTTATAGATTTTTCATACATTGTGTCACGACCCAAAATCCTAATCCAGGTCGTGATGGCGCCCAACGACGAGGTTAGGCAAGCCAATATGAATTACACTAAGTGTTACCCTTCCCATTTGATAAAACAAGTTAATATTTACCAAATTTTAAATAGTTAAACATGATGCTAGTTTGATATGAAAATAAAAGCATAACACTACATGGACAAAACAAAATATATATATGCCTGTACAACCCAAAACCCAAAATATACACTACGCGTGTGCCAGGAACTAGTGTCACGAGTGTCATGGGAAACTCACGGAATATACAAAAGATAGTAATATCTACAAATCCACAGTCTGGATGAAATAGACGGGGAAAATAACAAAAGTAAGTGAAAACTCCATGGTGCTGCTGGGAATCGCCAGAAAAGCAGCCATCGTGAAGTCAAGTCCACAAGCTCAGGATCTATCTCCGGTACAATAACCAGAAGTACCAGCCTCAGAACTTGTACAGTTAAGTACATAACTGCAGCATGAGTACATATTAAATAAATATGTACCCAGTGAGTATCCCGCCTAATCTCGAAGAAGTAGTGACGAGAGGTCGACTCGATACTCACTAATGTCCAACATTAATAACATATGATAGAATATAATCAAATACAGTAGGCATGTCAGGAAATAGGCAACAAGTACATTTCAAGGGCAGAAAACCAAACAACTACTGAATTAAATGATAATGCACTTTCAAGGGTAAGACCACCGAAACGAAGCAATAATCACCAAATCTTAGATCCGTCGTGGCGTACGGACCGCTCCCCTAAGGTACCTTCTTAACTCGCCGTGGCATACGACCCGATCCCTAGTATCTCAAGTATTTCTCAACACTGCCGTGGCGTACGACCTGATCCCATATATATCACAAATACTTCCCAACACTGTCGTGGCGTACGGCCCGATCCCATATATATTCAATTACTTTTGAACACTGTCGTGGCGTATGACCCGATCCCATATATTTAAAATATTCCTCAACACTGCCGTGGCGTACGGCCCGATCCCATATATCTCACAGTTTCTTTTCAACTTTGCCGTGACGTACGGCCCGATCCCATATAGACATAATCACTCTCAAACCTGCCGTGGCGTATGGCCCGATCCCAATATCTTACAATACTTACTTTCCATAACAAATTAATTGCCATTCATTAATTTTCCATAAAGCCTCAGGGGAACAACACTATACAAAACATAATCTCATAGTACATAAGGCGTCACAATAAACAATATAAAGCATTACAAGGAAAACATATCAGACATTACGAGAAAAGCATATAAGGCATTACAAGAAAGCATACAAGGCATGATGTGGGCCTAACTACCCGGACATAACAATAATAGCCGCTACGTACGGGCTCTCGTCACTTGGCGCATACGTAGCCCCCAAACAATTTACACATAGCATATACATCACCTATGGGGACAATTCCCTCTTACAAGGTTAGAAAGGAGACTCACCTCGTGTCGAATCTACCCCACGGACCACAATTGCGCCCGAAACTCCGAACTCTACACCCGAGGACTCGCAACTAGCCAAAAGGTGTAAAATAATATCAATGCATGCACAATGCGGGAAATTATCCTAGTTATTCACTAAAATCGCTATTCTTGAAGAATTCCCAAATTCCAATCCCGGTCCTGCATGTTCAAATTCGGAAAATTCTCGAAGGGATCACTCACCCATAAACTAAGTATCATTAAGGTGTGATTTCTACTTGAACTCGTGGCCTAAAATGGAAAATCACAAAATCCTCAAGAGCCCTAAAATTACTACCAAATTCTATGATTTTAGATAATTTAGTAGGATATTTAACTAGGAGTTAATGTTTGAAACTAGTGTTAGATAAGGAATTTACTTACCTCAAGTACTAGGTTGAAGGCCCTCTTGGAAGCTCCTAAATAGCACAAGGAAGAAGATGGAAAATGGAAGAAATAACTCAACCCCGTGTTTAAATGAAATTTCACTGCCTGGCCTACAAGGGTTCCACACTTGCGGCTCGAGGACCGCACTTGCGGTCTCGCACCTGCGGAATTGGGCAAGAGGGGCTGGGGTCGCACCTGCGGTTCCGCTCCTGCGGAAAAGGAACCGCACCTGCGAGGCTGGGACCGCAGAAGCGGTCCCGCACCTGTGGTTGGGCAACCGCACTTGCGGTCACACCAGATCAGGTGCACCAGCTGCTTCTCTAGCTGGTTTTTTGCCTCGTGTGGTGTCCGGGAGGCACCTGGGCCCACCCGAGCCCCCATCAAAATATACCAACAAGTCCTAACTAATAATACGGACTCGCTCGAGCCTTCGGAACACCCAAAATAGCTCTAAATCCAATAACCACCCCTCAAAACCCCTAGGATCAAACTTAAGAATTTCTAAGTTTTTGATTTCTATAACAACGCGCCGGACCGACCTACACAACTCGGAACGACCCCAAATTTTGCAGACAAGTCATGAACGACATAACGGAAATATCCCCGAACTTGGAATCTCATTCGGACTTCGGGAACATAAAATCACATTCCAAACCAAATTTCAAATTCTATGAGATTTCTCAAAACTTCATTAACTCTAAAATTCCCATTTTGATTTGAAACCCGTCAAATCAAGTTCGTTTATTACCAAATTTCACAAATAACTTAAATAACACATATTGAACCTGTCCCGAACTCCGAAACCATAATACGAGCCCGGCAGCACAGGTTTCACATCAAGGTTCATTTTCATAAGCCTTTAATATTTTCATACAACAATTTTCTTTAAAAATTCATTTCTCGGACTTGGGTCCTCGGAATTCGATTTCGGGCATACGCCCAAGTCCCATATTTTTCTACGGATCTTTCGGGATCGTCAGATCACGGGTCCGGGTCTGTTAACCAAAAATGTTGACCAAAGTCAACGTTATTTAATTAATTATCATAAATTCAACTCTTAATCAAGTTTTCACATAAAGGCTTCCCGGCTACGCGTTCGGGCTGCGCACGCACATCGAGATGAGATTAACGGAGGTTTTTGGGGCCTCGCAACAAAGTCACAATTAGATTTACATAAGATGACCCCTTTTGGGTCATCACAATCTCCCCCTCTAAAACAAACGTTCGTCCTAAAACAGACGTAGAATCGTTCCTGAAGTGCCGAATAGCTGTGGATACCTGCTCCGCCTGCCCTCCTCGAACTTCCAAGTCACCTCATCGACTGGACCTTTACGCCAAAAATTCTCTTAGACCTCAACTGGCGGTCCTGCCTATCAATAATAGCAACTGGCTCCTCCTCGAAGCCCAACTTTTCATCTAATTGAATAGTGCTGAAATAAATCACGTGAGAGGAATCGACATGATATCTCTGGAGCATGGATACATGAAATACCGGATGAACTCTGGATAAGGCGGGAGGTAAAGCGAGCTCATAAGCAACCTCCCTGACTCGCCTCAACACCTCGAAAGCGCCTATAAACTTGGGGCTCAGCTTGCCCTTCTTCCCAAATCTCATAACACCCTTAATCGGCGAAATCTTCAACATAACCTTATCTCCCTCAATAAATGCTACATCACGTGCCCGCTGATCTGCGTAACTCTTCTGTCTGGACTGAGCTGTGCGGAGCCTCTCCTGAATAATCTTCACCATATCCAAAGCATCTCTCACCAGATCTGTGCCATATAACTTGGCCTCGCCGGGCTCAAACCACCCGATAGGAGAACGACACCGCCGACCATATAAAGCCTTGAATGGATCCATCTCGATGCTGGACTGATAACTGTTATTGTATGCAAACTCCGCCAAAGGCAAGAACTGCTCCCATTGACCGCCAAAAGCGATCACACAAGCCCTGAGCATATCCTCCAAAATCTGAACTGTACGCTCCGACTGACCATCGGTCTGAGGGTGAAATGCTGAGCTGAGATCTATCTGAGTGCCCATCTCACTGTGCAATGCTCTCTAGAAGTGCGAGGTGAACTGAGGACCTCGATCTGATATAATGGACACCGGCACACCATGCAACCGGACTATCTCTCGAACATAAATCTAGGCCAGCCTTTCTGTAGTATAAGTAGTAGCCACCGGAATGAAATACGCCGATTTGGTCAATCTATCCACAATGACCCAAACCTTGTCAACCTTCCGCAAAGTCCTAGGCAACCCAACTACGAAGTCCATGGTGATGTGCTCCCATCTGCTGAAACAAACCTCCTGGCCTCTGGTGCTCGTACTTGACCTGCTGACAATTGAGACACCTAGCCACATACTGCACTATATCCTTCTTCATCCGCCTCTACTAGTAGTGCTGCTTCAAATCACGGTACATCTTTGTCGCACCCGGATGAACAGAATACCGAGAACTGTGGGCCTCTTCTAGAATTCTCTTCCTCAAGCCATCAATATTAGGAACACATAGACGGGCCTGGAGCCTCAAAACACCATCCTCGCCCAAAGTAACCTCCTTGGTCCTGCCCTGGACCACCGTATCCCGAATCTTTGCAAGGCATGGATCATCAAACTGCCGAGCCTTAATCTCCCCCAAAAATGAATACTGAGCAACTACATGAGCCAAAACTCGACGAGGCTCCGAAAGGTCCAATATTACAAGGAGATTGGCCAAGGACTTAATGTCAAAGGCTAAAGGTCTCCCCTCAGCTGCAATGTAGGCCAAGCTACCCATACTCGCTTCCCTTCTGCTTAAAGCATATGCTACTATATTCGCCTTGCCCGGGTGATACAAATTAGTGAGATCATAGTCTTTTAACAACTCAAGCCATCTCCGATGCCTCAAATTAAGGTCCCTCTACTTGAATAAGTGCTGCAAATTGTGGTGATCAGTGTAGACCTCACATGACACACCATACAAATAGTGCCGCCAAATCTTCAAAGCATGGACAATCGCCGCCAACTCTAAGTCGTGCACAGGATAATTCCTTTCATGAACCTTCAGCTGGCGCGAAGCATAAGCAATAACCCTGCCATCCTGCATCAACACACATCCCAACCTGATGCGTGAAGCATCGCAGTACACAGTATACATCCCAGAACCGGAAGGCAATATCAGAACTGGTGCTGAGGTCAAAGCTGACTTGAGCTTCTGAAAGCTCGCCTCACACTCGCCGGACCACCGAAACAGGGCATTCTTCTAAGTCAATCTAGTCAATGGAGCTGCAATAGAAGAGAACCCTTCCACAAATCAGCGATAATAGCCTGCTAGGCCCAAGAAACTCCTAATCTTTATAGCTGAAGTAGGACGCGGCCAACTCTGAACCGCCTCAATCTTCTGACGATCAACCTTGATACCTTCTCTGGATACCACATGCCCCAAAACTTCCACGGAATCTAACCAGAACTCGCACTTGGAGAACTTAGCATACAACATCTGTTCCCGCAAGATCTGGAGCACAACTCACAAGTACTGCTCATGCTCACCCAGGCTCCGCGAATAAATCAAGATGTCATCAATGAAGACGATGACGAAGGAATTAATATACGTTCTGAATACCCTATTCATCAAGTCCATGAATGCTGCTGGGGCATTAGTTAAACTAAAAGAAAACCCCAAAAACTCATAATGTCCATATCCGGTACGAAATGCAGTCTTCGAAACATCTGAAGCTCGAATCTTCAGCTGATGATAACCCGATCTCAAATCAACCTTGGAAAACACACGAGCACCCTGTAACTGGTCAAATAAATCATCGATGCACGGCAGAGGATACTTATTCTTAACAGTAACCTTATTCAGCTGGCGGTAATCAATACACATTCGCATAGACCCATCCTTCTTCTTCACAAATAAGACTGGAGCACCCCACGGCGACACACTAGGCCTGATGAACCCCTTGGCAAACAACTCCTCAAGCTGCTCCTTCAACTCCTTTAGATCCTTAGGAGCCATACGATAAGGGGGAATGGAAATAGGTTGAGAATCTGGAGCCAAATCAATACAGAAGTCAATATCTCGATCTGGAGTCATGCCTGGAATATCTTAAGGAAACACATCCGTAAACTCTCGAACAACAGGCACTGAATCAATGGTAGAAGACTCGGTGATGGTGTCCCGAACATAAGCAAGGTAAGCCAAACAACCCTTCTCGATCATATACCGAGCCTTTATGAAGGAAATGACCCGGCGGGAGGCACTAACTGAAGAACCTCTCCACTCTAGCCTAGACGACTCAGGCATGGCTAAAGTGACTGTCTTGGCATGGAAATCTAACCCAACATGATAAGGATATAGCCAATCCATGCCTAGGATAACCTCAAAATCAATCATATCAGCCAATAAAAGATCTGCTCTGGTATCGAAACCACAGAAAGTGACCACACAAGACCGTTAGACTCGGTCTACCACCATAGAGTCGCCCACAGTAGTGGACACATATATAGGAGAACCCAAGGACTCACAAGGGATATCTATAAAATGAGCAAATAGTACGGAAACATATGAATACGTGGATCCTAGATCAAATAGTACCGAAGCCTCCCTACCACATACTGAGATAATACCTGTGATTACGGGGTCTGAGGCCACTGCATCTCATCTGGCCGGAATGGCATAAAATCTGGCTGAGGCTCCTGAAGACTGAATTCCCCCAGAGTGAACAGGAACTAACTGACCTCCTCCTGGCTGGCCTCCCCTTCTAGGACGACCCCTGCCGACTTGTCCTCCACCTCGAGGCGGCCGGACTGCTGGTGCTGAACTCCTAGGCAGATAACTCTGCTGCACTGCCTTGCCTCGATACCTGGGACAATACCTCCATGTATGAACCGAATCCCCACACTCAAAACAACCTCCTGGTGCTACAGCCCGCTGCCCGAAAGAGGAAGAACCCTGAATATACGGAGAGCGGTGTGAACCCTATGGTAAGGCACTGAAATAGGAACTAGAGGATCTCTGATGACTGGAATAACTACTGGGTGCACCCTGGATGGCTGGGGGACGATAGTAATGCTCTGGCATAGCATCGAACTAAGGCCTCACTGAAATACCCCTGGGAGGTAGTGGAGGTGCTGAATATGAAGACCTACTGAACTGGCCGCCTCCGAACTGACCTCTGCCTCTAGCAGGAGCACCCCTGAAGTCACCTGTGAACCTGGCCCTCTTGTCCTGCTGACCTGGCTGACTCTGCTCCCTGCTCCTCATACGGTAACCCTCAATCTGTCGAGCTATCTCGACTACAAGCTGGTATGGGGTACCCATCTCTACCTCTCTGGCCATAGAGGCCCTAATACCTGGATGCAAGCCTGCCACAAATCGCCGCACCCTCTCGGCATCAGTAGGCAATATCATAAGGGCATGGCGAGACAACTCGGAAAATCTAGCCTAATAATCAGTCATTAACATCTGCCCCTGCTCTAGTCGCTCAAACTGACCCCGTAGCTCCTCCCTCTCAGAATGTGGAATGTATCTGTCTAGAAATAGCTTAGCGAACTGATCCCAAGTGACAGGAGGAGAATCTGCTGGCCTGCTGAGAATATATGACTGCCACCACCTGCGAGCTCTGCCCTCTAACTAAAATGTGGTGAAATCCACTCCATGGGACTCCAAAATCCTCATGTTGTGCAGTCTGTCCCTGCACCTATCAATATAATCCTGAGCATCCTCTCCCCGCTCGCCCCCGAAGATTGGAGGATGAAGTCGTCCATCTATCCATCATCTTTTGTTGGTCACCCTCTGTGACTAGCCTGGGCTCTGGGCTGCTACTACGGGATGAACCCCTCCCACGGGCGGTGTGCCCGGGGTATGGCGGTGTGCCCGGGGTATGGCGTGCTGCTGCTGCCTCACCTGTGGCCTGAGCGGTAGGAGTCTAGACTCCCCCTCCCACTTGAGAAGTAGCAGGGTCGGCTGGAAATAAACTAGCCTGAGACATAGTGTCCATGAATATTAGCACACGGCCCATGAGCTCCTGGAAGCCTGGCCCCGTCATGAAATCCACTGGAGCAGGTGCTACTGAAGGCACCTCATCCTGCTCCTCCACAATAGGGTCCTATGGTGGTGCCACTGGTGTAGCTCTAAGAGTTTGTCCCCTACCTCGAGCAGGTGCTCTACCCCTGCCCCTACCCTGACCTCAGGCGGCGGGGGCAGCGGCATCTCCCGTGCCAGAAACATCGGATGCGCGCGTCCTCACCATCTATGAGAGAGTAGAAGAATAAGTTTGAGTACATCATAGATTGCACGACATGATATGAATAAAGGGAAGTTTCCTAACACCCCATAGCCTCCTGAAGATAAGTACAGACATCTCCGTACCGATCCGCAAGACTCTACTGGGCCTGCCCGTGACTTGTGAGACTTACGTGAACCTAGGGCTCTGATACCACGTTGTCACGACCCAGAATCCTAATCCAGGTCGTGATGGCGCCCAACGACGAGGTTAGGCAAGCCAATATGAATTACACTAAATGTTACCATTCCCATTTGATAAAACAAGTCAATATTTACCAAATTTTAAACAGTTAAACATGATGCTAGTTTGATATGAAAATAAAAGCATAACACTACATGGCCAAAACAAAACATATGTATGCCTGTATAACCCAAAACCCAAAATATACACTACGCATGTGCCAGAAACTAGTGTCACGAGTGTCATAGGCAAACAAACGGAATATACAAAGGATATTAATATCTACAAATCCACAGACTGGATGAAATAGACGGGGAAAATAACAAAAGTAAGTGAAAACTCCATGGTGCTGCTGGGAATCGCCAGAAAAGTAGCTCACCGTGAAGTCAAGTCCACGAGCTCAGGATCTATCTCCGGTACAATAACCAGAAGCACCAGCTTCAGAACCTGTACAGTTAAGTACAGAAGTGCAACATGAGTACATATTAAATAAATATGTACCCAGTGAGTATCCCGCCTAATCTCGAAGAAGTAGTGACGAGAGGTCGACTCGATACTCACTAAGGTCCAACAGTAATAACATAGGATAGAATATAATCAAATACAGTAGGCATGTCAGGAAATAGGCAACAAGTACATATCAAGGGCAGAAAACCAAACAATTACTGAATTAAACGATAATGCACTTTCAAAGGTAAGACCACCGAAACGAAACAATAATCACCAAATCTTAGATTCGCCGTGGCGTACGGCCCGCTCCCATATGGTACCTTCTAAACTTGTCGTGGCGTACGGCCCGATCCCATATGTATCTCAAGTATTTCTCAACACTGCCGTGGCGTACGACCCGATCCCATATATATCACAAATACTTCCGAACACCGCCGTGGCATACGTCCTGATCCCATATATATTCAATTACTTTTCAACACTGCCGTGGCGTACGGCCCGATCCCATATATTTCACAATTTATTTTCAACTATGCCGTGGCGTACGGCCCGATCCTAAATAGACATAATCACTCTCAAACCTGCCGTGGCGTACGACCCGATCCCAATATCATACAATACTTACTTTCCATAACAAATTAATTGCCATTCAACAATTTTCCATAAAGCCTCAGGGGAACAACACTATACAAAACATAATCTCATAGTACATAAGGCGTCACAATAAACCATATAAATAATTTCAAGGAAAACATATCAGGCATTACAAGAAAAGCATATAAGGCATTACGAGAAAAGCATATAAGGCATTACGAGAAAGCATACAAGGCATGATGTGGGACTAACTACCCGGACATAACAATAATAGCCGCTACGTACGGACTCTCGTCACTTTGCGCGTACGTAGCCCCCAAAAAATTTACACATACCATATACATCACCTATGGGGACAATTCCCTCTTACAAGGTTAGAAAGGAGACTCACCTCGTGTCGAATCTACCCCTCGGACAACAATTCGCCCGAAACTCCGAACTCTACACCCGAGGACTCGCAACTAGACAAAAGGTGTAAAATAATATCAATGCATGCACAATGCGGGAAATTATCCTAGCTATTCACTAAAATCGCTATTCTTGAAGAATTCCCAAATTCCAACCCCGGTCCCGCATGTTAAAATTCGAAAAATTCTCGAAGGGATCACTCACCCATAGCCTAAGGATCATTAAGGTGTGATTTATACTTGAACTCATGGCCTAAAATGGAAAATCACAAAATCCTCAAGAGCCCTAAAATTACTACCAAATTCTATGATTTTATATAATTTAGTAGGGAATTTAACTAGGAATTAATGTTTGAAACTAGTGTTAGATAGGGAATTCACTTATCTCAAGTACTAGGTTGAAGTCCCTCTTGGAAGCTCCCAAATAGCACAAGGAAGAAAATGGAAAATGGAAGAAATGACTCAATCCCGTGTTTAAATGAAATTTCACTGCCTAGCCTACAGGGGTTCCGCACCTGCGTCTCGAGGACCGCACCTGCGGTCTCGCACCTGCGGAATTGGGCAAGAGGGGCTGGGGTCGCACCTACGGAGCTGGAGACCGCACCTGCGGTCTCGCACCTGCGGAATTGGGCAAGAGGGGCTGGGGTCGCACCTACGGAGCTGGAGACCGCACCTGCGGTTCCGCTCCTGCGGAAAAGGAACCGCACCTACGGAACCTTCGCACCTGCGAGGCTGGGACCGCAGGAGCAGTCTCGCACCTGCGGCTGGGCAACCGCACCTACGGTCACACCAGATCAGGTGCACCAGCTGCTTCTCCAACTGGTTTTTGGCCTCGTGTGGTGTTCGGGAGGCACCTGGGCCCACCCGAGCCCCCGTACCAATAAGTCCTAACTAATAATACGGATTCGCTCGAGCCTTCGGAACACCCAAAACAGCGCTAAATTCAATAATCACCCCTAAAAAACCCTAGGATCAAACTTAACGATTTCTATGTTCTTGATTTCTATAACAACGCGCCGGACCGACCTACACTACTCGGAACGACCCCAAATTTTGCAGACAAGTCATGAACGACATAATGGAACTATCACTGGTCTCGGAATCTCATTCGGACCTCGGGAACATAAAATCACATTCCAAACCACATTTCAAATTCTATGAGATTTCTCAAAACTTCATTAACTCTAAATTTCTCATTTTGATCTGAAACCCGTCAAATCAAGTCCGTGTCTTACCAAAGTTCACAAATAACTTAAATAACACATATTGAACCTGTACCGGGCTCCGAAACCATAATACGGGCCCGACAGCATATGTTTCACATCAAGGTTCATTTTCATAAGCCTTTAATATTTTCATAAAATAATTTTCTTTAAAAATTCATTTCTCGGACTTGGATCCTCGGAATTCGATTCTAGGCATACACCCAAGTCCCATATTTTCTTACGGACCTTCCGTGACCATCAGATCACGGGTCCGGGTCCGTTTACCAAAAATGTTGACCAAAGTCAACTTTATTCAATTAATTATCATAAATTTAACTCTTAATCAAGTTTTCACATAAAGGCTTCCCGGCTACGCGTCCGGGCTGCGCACGCACATCGACGTGAGATTAACGGAGGCTTTTGGGGCCTCGCAACACAGTCACAATTAGATTTACATAAGATGACCCCTTTTGGGTCATCACACATTGTTTCTATATTTATTTTCTTGTATCTTATTTTTTATGTCTTTCTTTCTTTTGTTACACAAAATTAATTTATTTCGTAATAAAATGATGAGTTTTAATAGAAATTGTCCATATAAGAACTTTATTTATATTTTTAGTCGTTGGTTGAAATTCTGTCATATTTTTCTTTTGCCTTTATCTTATCAACCTGAACAGGTGCTCATCCAACCACTTAAATTAAAAAATTGAGGATGTGTCATTAATATATAATTCATATACAACAGGTGTATAATCGTGTGTAATCGGCATATCATCTATGTATATTAGCTATAAAAAGTAAACACGAAATCTGGTCGGATATTTATGTAATAATCCATAAGATTTTGGTTTCTTGAATTTATCCATGATATGACTTCTATTATAATTATTATAAAAAACGTCTTCTAAAATTTAAAAATATCTTATCTTTTATTTTAAAATTACATTATAATTTAAAAAATAATCCCATTTCGAAATAATTTGTTTACATTTTAAAAATAACTATTTCATGTCATACCAATTTTTTTTTTAAATATAATTTTTGCTATACTTGAAAATCGCTATAGAAACTATCAATTAGAAACCAATATCCCTCTTTTTGAATTCGAGAAAAAAATATTTCACATAATCTAATGATTCAAAACTAATATTCTTCAATGGAAAAAAAACTATACCCATGCAATGTTGGTTTGATTGCAACTAATTGAAGATGTTTCAGCTTATACCCTTCAATTCCTAGAAGGTGTTAAATAAAAATTGATGATAGAAATTATATAACCAAAGTTTTGTTAATTGTTTGATGTCCATTTATATAAATTGACTCTTCAAACAAACATTTTTCAAAAAGAAAAAAAACAGCAACGCGTGTTGAATATTGACTGATTTTTGTAAAGTTTCATTCTTCAGCATGTAGGTTTACTTCATTATATATGTAAGTAAATTTTTATGAACTTTTAGTTTTTTTTTTATTATCTGGATAAACATAGACGTGTATCCTATATGTCACGTTTATTCTAAAAGAAATTCTCTTTTTTCAAATCTAGCTATAGTGTTACAAAGAACTATAATTATAGGAATTTAAATGTAAAAGAGTTTATAGTTATATAGAGTATTTTTTTTTGGCTAGAGGCGAAGTAGTATTTAAATAATTTGAATTAAGATAACAAAAGTTTCTAATATGATTGAATATGATCATTAACCGAATTAAGTATGATAACATGGTAACAAAAGATTATTTATTTATTTATTTAATTCATACTTAAAACTTTATCTATATATTCAAAATTATCCTTTAATATATATATATATATTTGTATTTGACTAATATAGTCAAATAAAGAATAAAGTTATTATATGCTATTGATATTTATTAGCTTGCCACTTCGCTTAACCACAATATCAATTATATATGGTAACTTTATAGCTTTAATATATATATATATATATATATATATATAGATATAGATATAGATATAAATTTATTATTTACTTTAGACAACCTCTCAGTTTTTAATGGTTGGATTTATTTAAGACTCTCGTTGAATCTCCGTAACACAACCATGAAATTGAAAGGATTTTATATATTATCCGATATGGCGACACGTATTATCCTTACGGCAAGAATTTTGGAAAATTCTCTTTGTCTGCAGAATCAGAATCAAGATATTTTTTGTCAAAAAGATTACAGATGGACTGATTATAAATAGCAAGATTCAATTGCCTTCTAAGTATACAAACCGGCCATTGAGGCTTAATATTTTACTATTTGTCCTTTCAACAATTTAAAGGACAAAATGGCTGGTAATGTCCAACCAAGAATTGGCCCTTCTCCTTATTCACATGGAACAATTTTCTCTCATACATTGGTTCCCTTTTCAACAATTTGAAATAACATAAAATATTACAAGGTCTTTATCATACTTGTATATGTAAATATAGCTACGTCTTTTATTTTAATTATTTCTTCTAATAAGTATTCTTTGCCAAAAGAATCTATCAAGTTGAATCTTATCCACCAAGTTGACGAATTTGTCAAAATCGAATCCGTTAATATTGAGAAACTAATCATTGTTTGGTACCTTAACAAGTTTTAACGTACTCTTTAGCAGCATATGTGAAATAATACAAAAAGAAACTATGATTATTGTATGCGATTAAAATCGACCACGTCCGATTTTATCGGTTCGAGCGCCTGCCTCGAGATTAAGTCCATACCGAAGCAAGCTCGAGCTCGAAGAGCACGGATACTGGAGGTTCGAGATCGATCAAGATCGACATCGAGTAACGGAATAACAGGATACCCGCAATCGACCACAAATTTCGACGAAAATCTCGGGATTAACAGAATCATTAACGGTTATTGATATCAATCATGTATTTCGTTTCCGAAATTAATTATTCCTTATTTAGGATTCTTCTACTATATAAAGAGGAACCCTGTTCATTTGTAACCATCATATGAAGAATATATCTACACAATCACTGAGAAATAATAACATTCCGCTCTTTTACTTGCTTACTATTCCCTACTGTTCTTATTGTTCTTGTTGTTCTAAACGCTTGATCTCGAGCCTTTTCCAAATCGAGGTCGCTAACTTGCAAACGGCACTGGTTTTGTTTATTTTAATCGTTTAATTCATTTATTCATTCAGTCATTTATCAATTGGCATTAGATCAGATCACGTATCCTTATAACCACATTACAAGTTTAATTGTTACTTGTATTTCGAGGTAAACAGTTTGGCGCCCACCGTGGGGCTAAGGATAATAGTGATTGTTCAGTGCTAATTCTAGTATAACACACTATTTTACATTTGTTTCTTCTCAAGAATTTTGTTTTCAGGTTAAATCATGTCAAACTCACAAAACACAGCTACACAAGGCGACAACGGCCTCAGACTCCACGGGAAAAACGAGAATGTTATCGCTCCAGGAAACGAGGTGCCACAGGTCGACCTTGGAGGAGCACCGCCTGTCAACCCTGTTGATGTCAGTTCGAATATTGCTCTCAATACGGATTTAGGCGCAGACCCCGAAGGAAGTGTACGCAGAGAGGGTTGAACTGACGGTCGAGGTACACAGGGAAGAGGAGACGAAGGAGTCAGTCTCCAAGTAATATTGAAATGCTGCAAGCCCAACAAAATGCTATTGCTCAGTTGCAAAATCATCACAGGGCACCAAATAGGGTCAAACAAGAGGTTACTCGCCGTACTGAGCCAGTGCCTGAAAGATCGGGTGATAATACTTCAACAACCGACCCTGCTATAATGAGGATGCTCGAGGAGCTTACTAAGAGAATAGAATCGGGAAAAAAGAAAATCGAGGCCAACGACAAAAAGGTGGAAACTAATAACTCTCGAGTTGACCAGATACCCGGGGCACCACCGATCTTGAAGGGAATGGACTCCAAAAAGTTTGTGCAAAATTCATTCCCTCCGAGTGCGGCTTCGAAACCCAACCCATAGAAGTTCCGTATGCCCGATATACCTAAATACAACGGAACCTATGACCTAAATGAGCACGTTACTTCCTACACGTGCGCCATAAAAGGAAACGATTTGGAGGATGACAAAACTGAGTCTGTATTGCTGAAGAAGTTCGGGGAAACCATGTCGAAGGGAACTATGATTTGGTATCATAACTTGCCGCTAAATTCTATCGATTCATTCGCCATGTTAGCGGATTCATTCGTAAAAGCACACCTTGGGGACATAAAGGTTGCAATGAGAAAATCAGAACTCTTCAAAGTGAAGCAGAGGGATAACGAGATGTTAAGAGAATTCGTATCTCAATTCCAAATGGAACGTATAGAATTACCTCCAATTACAGATGATTGGATTGTTCAAGACTTCACCCAAGGATTAAACGAGCGGAGTTCGATCGCATCACGACAGTTGAAGAGGAATTTAATCGACTACCCGGCTATGACTTGGGCAGATGTTCACAACTGATAACAGTCAAAGATTAGAGTCGACTACGACCAAATGGGATCCCCCTCAGGTTCAGTACATCCAAACCAGTCGACAGGTAAAAATCAAAGAGATGTTGATAGATAATCAAGGCCGAATAAAGATCAATATCAGCCATATGTTTCAGATCGAAGGAATAACCACCCAGAACGCAATTTTTCCCCGAATGATCGAAAGGGTGATCGAGGGAAGAACTCTCGGGAACTTATGAGTAAAACTGGCTTCGACAAATATGCAGATCCCACAGAAGCACCTCGACCATCGGAGTACAATTTCAGTATCGATGCATTAGGGATTGTGTTAGCTATCGGAAAAATCAAAGACACTAGGTGGTCCAGACCTACACAAACCGATCATTCTCAAAGGAACCCGAATTTAATGTGTAAGTATCATGGCACTCATGGCCATCAAACCGAAGAATGCAGACAACTAAGGGAGGAAGTAGCTCAGTTATTCAACGAAGGCCATATTTGAGAATTCCTTAGTGATTGAGCCAAAAATCACTTCAGGGAAAGAGACGCCAACAGATAGAACAAGCAAGAAGAAACTCAGCATGTTATTCACATGATCATCGGCGGGGTCGGCATCCTACAAGGGCCTATATTCAAACGCACTAAGGTGTCGATCACAAGAGAAAAATGAACTTGATACTATGTGTCCGACGGCACTCTATCGTTCAATGACGAAGAAGCAGAGGGCGTCTATGAGCCGCACAACGACGCCCTGGTAATTTCTTTTGTTAAATAAAATTCAAGTTAAATGTGTTCTCGTGGATCCAGGTAGCTCAACGAACATAATCAAATCGAGGGTCGTAGATCAACTCGGCTTGCTAGACCAAATTGTACCTACATCTCGAGTCCTAAACGGCTTCAACATGGCTAGTGAAACAACGAAATGGGAGATAATCCTACCTGTAAACGTGGCTGGGACTATCCAAGATACAAAATTCCATTTCATCGAAGGAGACATGAGATATAATGCACTGCTTGGAAGGCCCTAGATCCACAACATGAGGGTAGTATTGTCGACCCTTCATCAAGTGATGAAGTTCCCAACAGTGGATGGTGTGAAAACAGTTTACGGGGAACAACACGCTGCAAAAGAAATGTTTGCAATCAACGAGGTGACGCCGATATCAACACCTTCGACCTCAAATAAATCGAGCACCAAAGACAAGCATGCGACAAAATAGCAATCAACGACCCCAACTTCAACCGAATCGAAGAAAAAATTAATCGAGGAAGAAGAAGAGAATTTTCTCACTCCTCGATTTTTCGTTGTTACCGAAGAATCAGATGCAACCAAGTCAACGGTCGAGGAGATGGAACAGGTGATACTAATCGAGTATCTACCCAAACGAAAGGTATACCTGGTAACGGGGTTGACCCCCGAACTCAGGAAAAAACTCATTCAATTTCTTATTGATAACATGTATTGCTTTGCATGGTCCTACTTAGACATGACAGGAATCCCACCGCAGATACCAACTCATCAGTTGAGCCTGGATCCCAAGTTCAGACCGATAAAGCAAAAGAGAAGACCTTAATCCGAGATAAAGAACGCCTTCATAAAGGAGGAGGTAACCAAATTTCTCAAAATAGGATCCATTCGGGAGGTAAAATATCCCGAATGGTTAACTAAAGTAGTTGTAGTCCCAATAAAGGAGAACAAACTTAGAATGTGTATAGACTATAACGACTTGAACAAAGCATGTCCGAAAGACTCTTTTCCATTGCCTAACATCAACTGCATGATCGATGCCATGACCGACCACGAGATCCTTACCTTTCTCGACGTCTATTCTGGTTACAATCAAATCCAAATGGATCGAGTAGACCAAGTGTTGATACTCTATATATATATATATATATATATATATACACACACACACACACACATCATCGTCATCGTCATCATCATTTAGTTTACAAGCATACAAGTATTTTTCATAATTTTCCATAACTTTTAAAGGCTTTAAATTGATTTATTTCTGTATTTTTATTATATAAATATCCAGTAATTATCCTTCAAATTGTTTTTATGATGATTTAATCATCTAAACTTATCATTTATACCAACATGATGTTTTAAATATTTTTCAATGCATTTTTTATAATTACATTTGCATTTTAGGGCTAATTGCACATTTTTGCAATAATTACCCATATTCATGTATAATTACATTATTTATGCGAAAAATGACATTTATATTTTTATAATTTTAGGTAATTATTTTTAATCATTTTAGTGTACAAATAATATTTTTATTTATTAATTACTTTTATAAATTATTTTTTATTTAATATTGGGTATTAAATCCTACCTATTTTCGGACCAAGCCATGTCCCAATACTTAATACCCTAGCCCAAATAACCCCCAGCTCAATCAAATTAACCCAATCCCACAACCGGGTCACGACCAGTCCAAACCAACCCGACCCAATTCCCTTCTAATTGTGGATGTTGATCTCTAAGATCAACGACCCACATTAAACCACCCCTTTTTATTACAGCCTTCACCCCTAATACTAATCATTTCTCATCGTCCGCAGCCCTCATATCCCACCTCCCTTCTCCTTCCTAAGAACCCTAGTCGTTGCTCCCCCCCCCCCCCCCCCCCCCCCCCCCCCCCTTAAACTCTCTCTTAATCCCACAAGATATGGGATTCTATGGCTGCCCTTTGCCATATGGACCTCTCTTTGGTATTGGCTCCTCTTCTATATTGATTGCCTAAACATGGAAAGCAGATCTCATAAAAATCGAACCAAAACGGTTCAAATCCTTGACTTTTTCGATATTATGTCTATATTCATCATTTGCTCTATTGTAAGTACGAATATTTGTGAATCTTTTGTTGATTCTTACTTACCCTAAAATTAGGGTTTTCAGATCTCATTAATCGAACAAAAATGGGTTCGATTCTCTGATTTTGTGTTATTATGTCCATGCTCGTCGTATATTCTACTATGGCCCGTTTTTATTATATTTTTTGTCAATATTTGTCTTAGCCTAAAACTAGGGTATCCAGATTTCTTTAAATCAGACCAAAATTGGTTCGATTCTCGGATCTTTACTACTATTTGTGTCTAAATTCATCCTATGTTACTACTTTTAATATATTCTGATAATATTTGTTTTTCCTAAAAAGTAGGGTTTGCTTGACTTCTCCTAAATTGATTCTGAATCAATTTTGCATGCAATTCTTTCCTTTTATTTTATGGTTGATCGATTGCTTTCCTTATCTGTGTGTTTAATTTTTACCACTATATAAACCCATGCCCTTTCCTCTTTAGACGGAACTTGAATCACGATTCTCTCACTAAAAACTGAAGCTTTCTACTCTATACTCGTTTACTATTCTCTTCTATTTGGCTCTTGGCCGGCTGAACCAGACTTCTACGTTTTCTGACCTCTCTTGGGTGTGAGCACTGCCTAGGTTCTTGAAACCCTTGGAACTTGAAAGATTCAGGACTCTAGGTCCTTACTGCAATCATTTTCTTGTTTATCGAATAATCACTGGTTAGTTTCTAAATTCTTGCAGTGCTTACTCTATTATGTCAAGTATGTTCTCTGAAACTGCATAATTTAATGTATTTCTTTGAATCTTTTCTGTCTAATTCTGCCTATGATTGTTAGCCTAATAATGTCTCTGCACCTAGCTTAGTTAGTTTGGAAAGAATGAAGCATGCTTAGTTAGTGTTGTTGATAATTAGCATGCTTAGTTTAGTGTTGTTGATAATTAGCATGCTTAGTTTGGTGTTGTTGATAATTAAAATGTTTTGCCTTGACTATATGGTTTAGTCCATGTCTCTATGCCTAATCCTTAATTTCTAATGACCAATTGATGTTATTAACCTGCCCCCATTTTTGTTTAAGACCTTACTCTGAATATTGTATGATCATATGCCTATTGTTTCCACTCTATGTGTTCTTTCCATGACCAATTTGTACCCCTAATGCCTTGTGATCTTTTGAACTAATATCCTTTGATTAATACCCTTTATGATACCTGATCTTTTTTGTGTTATACAGTTTAAACTCGAGTTAGCATAATCTGATCCATTAAGTCCTAAATTGATTGCATTACTTGGTTTTACTAGCCTAATGCCCTTGCATGTTAATTTTGCAATCCTAAGATCTTTGTCTCTTAGCACATGTCACCCTGCCCAGTGTGTTAATTTGCTTTTGGAGTTCATTATGTGATTATCCTATAGTGTTTGCAAATGCTTTTCAAAACTATTATCTTAATTACTTGTTTCTAAGTCTGGGGCTGGCTGAAAGCCAAAGCCCTTCCCCCTAAGCCTCCTATATCAACCTCTCTAGTGTGAGCATTGCCCTGGGTTCTTGAAGCCCTTGGGAACTCTGATACACTAGGGTCCAAGTTTCTTTGCCACTTTTTCCCTAATTGAACAAAGTCTGCCCCTATTTTACCTACTGGATAAACTAATTGGTTTGTGTAAATGGCTATACTTCTAGGATTATTGATCAAATTATGGCTACTGGATGTGGGCTATTTTGTGTAAATGGAGATTATTTCTGGGCTGTTGTGAAAATGTATGGACATGAGAATGAAGGCCTGCCCAGGCTGGGTGTACATTGGGCCTGCCTTAGGCCCTCTATAGCTATTCTGTAATTTATTTCACTCGTTGTGTCTGTAATAATGTTGTAATAAAAATTGGGGTGTTAGTAAAATATGGAAAATGGGTTTATTCTCACTTTGCATGAACGGGTAGAGATCCTGCCTATAGGGGTTAATTTTCTCAAACATGTTCTGCTCCTATGTGTTATTAGATAACCTGGCTGTAGGACCTAAGTGTTTCATTCTCTTAATATATTCTGCTTCTATACGTTTTGCTAGATACCATTCCTACATGGAATAAAGTGACCAATGTTCCATGTCCATGACTGTAGGGTCACATTTTCTTATGCTCTACAAATCTGCACTTTTAGAAATCATGCCTATAGTGTTTTAATTTGTCAATGTGTTGTTGTTATAATTGCTCATTTAGGAAACATATCTATAGGAGTGTTTACCTTGAAAATTCTAATTACAATTAAATTTGATTGTACGGTTATAAAAATACGTGATTTATTTTAGTAGTAGTTGTTAGGCAATAGATACTAAGTGTGAGTTAGGAAAATAAGATGAGAGCAAAAGGTAATTGGTTAAGCAAATCGAGCAGTGGCGAGATCGGTGTCTCGGGGTAGACTAAGTCGTGCCTCGAGGTCGAGCTAACGTGCTTGACTGGGACGGTCGATGAAGAACTACCAAATCTAAGGGCCTCGAAGATGGCTCTTTATGATCAATGATGAGTAATAAATGAAGAATAATCAATAAAATACAATAACTGTAAACCAACAGAGAGATAGTAGAGTATGTTTGAGTTGGAGAGCAAAGAATGTTCTTGTTTTTTGTATTGAATATCATGTGTGCAAGAAATGACAAGGGTCCCCTTTATAGGTTAAAAGTGTGGTACCCAATTTTTCGAGTGTTGTCTCACAAGAAGAACCTGGTTCTTCTTTGTGTTCCAACTTCTACTGGTGCGGAATAATAAAAGCAGTAAAGTAAAAACACAGAGATTTTTACATAGAAAACACCTGGCTCAAAAGGTGAAAAAACCACGACCTACTCCTCAGTAGGATTTGCTCAAACTCTTCACTAAAAAACTCTGAGCCAAACAGACATACAAAATAATCTCTTTTGTAATCCTAGGACTAACTCTAATCCCTTTGTATCAACTAGCCTCTAGCTAATTTCTACAAGCTTCAAGTTAACTCTAACTTGAACAATGTGTACCTATTACAATTGCTTCTAAGAAAGTTGATAAGATACAATATTAAAACTCCTACTACAATCAACTAGACTCAACTACACAATCAACTACAGATAGTCCCCGCGTTTCTTGGAATAAAAAGACAAGAAACGATTTGAATGCTCAACCCTTTAATGCTTCCATTATTTTGTCAGTTGCGCCATACAACCCT
Source organism: Nicotiana undulata (assembly GCA_005239495.1). NCBI lineage: Eukaryota > Viridiplantae > Streptophyta > Magnoliopsida > Solanales > Solanaceae > Nicotiana > Nicotiana undulata. The sequence continues at coordinate 29,660 of ML249866.1, forward strand.
GGAAAAGCCTTCGAATTGATTACGGCGGTTGGCTGCCTTTTGGCCTCCTCTAACGTACATGATAAGGCCCTATAAATACTTCTTCCTTCGCCTCTTATTTTTCACTGCATCTTCAAGCCTTCAAGAGAGCTCTTCTTACTTCTCTCTTGTGTTCTTTCTCTGATTACATTTCTTTCTACAACAACAACAACAACAAACCCAGTTTAATCCCAACATTTGGGGTCTGTGGAGGGTAGTCTGTACACAGACCTTACCCCTACCTAGTGCAGGTAGAGAGGTTGTTTCCAATAGACCCTCGGCTAAAAAAAAAAGAAAAAAAAAAGAAAAAAAAAATATATATATATATAAATCACATACCGTAATACAGGATAAATAATATCCAATAATAGCAACAGAAAATACAATACCTGAGGCGAACAGAACTACATACCGTAATAAAATCTAAGAATATGAAGGGAAATGAAGCTACTAAGCCTATCGGTGAACACTATAAACTACCTACTAACCTTCTACCTTAATCCTCGACCTCCACACCCTCCTATCAAGTGTCATGTCCTCAGTGAGCTGAAGCAGCGCCATGTCCTGCCTAATCACCTCTCCCTAGTACTTCTTAGGCCTCCCTCGACCTCTTCCAAACTCTCCATGGCCAACCTCTCACACCTCCTAACAGGAGCATCAATGCTTCTTCTCTTAACATGTCCGAACCATCTCAGCCTCGACTCTCGCATCTTGTCCTCCACGGAGGCTACTCTCACTCTATCCCGGATAACTTCATTCTTAATCCTATCTTTCCTGGTGCACCCACACATATATCTCAACATCCTCATCTCTACTACTCTTATCTTCTGCACGTGGGACTTCCTGACTTGCCAACACTCAGCCCCATACAGCATAGCCGGTCGAACCACCACTCGATAAAACTTACCCTTAAGTCTTAGCGGCACATTCCTATCACACAAAACACCATAAGCGAGCCTCCACTTCATCCATCCCGCTCCGATGCGATGTGTGAAATCTTCGTCAATCTCCCCATTACCCTGGATAATAGACCCGAGATACTTAAAACTCGTTCTCTTGGGGATAACTCGAGCATCAAGCTTAACCTCTACATCTGCATCATGGGTCCCTTCACTGAAGTTACACTCCAAGTATTCTGTCTTGGTTCTTCTCAGTTTGAAACCTTTAGACTCCAAAGTTTGTCTCCAAACCTCCAACCTCGCGTTAACTCCGCTACACGTCTCGTCAATCAACACGATATCATCGGAAAATAGCATGCACCAAGGCACCTCCCCTTGGATGTGACGCGATAGTACATTCATCGCCAAGGCAAACAAAAAAGTGGCTAAGAGCCGATCTCTGGTGCAACCCCATCACCACAGGTAAATGGTCCGAGTCACCACCCACATTCCTCACTCGAGTCTTAGCATCATCATATATATCCTTAATCACCCTAATGTACGCTACCGGAACGCCGCTAACCTCCAAACACCTCCACAAGACCTCCCTCAGAGCTTTATCGTATGCCTTCTCAAGGTCAATAAATACCATATGCAAATCCTTCTTCCTTTCCCTATACTGATCCACTAATCTCCTTACCAGATGAATAGCTTTCGTAGTCGAATGCCCCGTCATAAATCCAAATTGATTATCGGAAATAGACATGCACCTCCTCACCCTGGCCTCCACCACTCTCTCCCAAACCTTCATAGTGTGACTCAATAACTTGATACCCCTATAATTGTTGCAATTTTGGATATCACCCTTGTTCTTGTAAAGCGGAACCATCATATTCCACCTCCATTCTTCGGGCATCTTCTTCGCCTTAAAAATAACATTAAACAGCCTAGCGAGCCACTTCAAACCTGCTCGCCCCGCACTCTTCCAGAATTCCTTTTCTTTCTCCTTTCTGAAATCTTTTTAAAAGGAATGGCGAAGACTTCCATCACTGTTCCTCAAGGCGATAAGCTTTCCTCTTCTTCATGCTCGTTTAAGGGCAAGGCAACAGTACCCCATCATCTCAAGGAGTTCATCCCCGGACCCTACGAAACGACCTCCAATTTCAAGGTCGACAAGCCTGCTTCGAGGCCGGGATGGTGTGAACCAATGTCCCAATATATTAACTTAGTTATCGAGAAGGTGAAGGAAGATTACCGCTGGGGGATGCGGTGCTGGTGAAGATTCCCAATCGGGGAGAGGACATAACGACATACGAGGCTGACTTCCTCAGTGTGTATACTTATCCATTTACCCTCGGCCTGGTGGAGCCATCCTCGCCATCAATATATCGAGTGACTCTCGGCCAAATTCATCCGCTGTTTTGGCGCATTGTTTACATGACCAGATATTTCACAAACATGGTCAAGGGGATGCCTTTTACCCTTCACCACTTGGTCAGAATGTACATCCCCCGAATCTTCTGTGGTGGCTTGATTAAGCTCTAACGCCGGACCTCAAGAGCCTTTTTTTCTTGTACTGACGAGGTTACGGATAGAGATTGGATGAGTCGTTTTGTCCGAGTTAGGACCTCGGACCTGATTCCAGTGGAGAGGATGTCGTTCCCTAAAAAGTGGAACACGAAACGTAAGTGGATACGTTCATTAGGTATTTTCTTTTCCTTTTGGATTAATTTCTTGATGAACTGACTCCCTCCGCTGATGCAGTTGTTATGTTGTATCCTGGTGCGGTTAAGGATCTCTTAGGCTGGGTTAGCCAGCTAGATTCGACTTGCCCATATATTGAGCGTGGGTGGCGCGATCTGTCTGGGGCTCGATGGGAAGATAAGAACCACGGTGAGTCCCTGCTCTCGCAGTAATTGAATCTTTCAGAAGAAATATCACCGATTATACCCTCATTCCCTCAGTTTCTATTTTGTATTCGTATAGGTCTAGGAGATGCTTCCTTGATGAGAGAAGAACCACTTGGAGAAGAAGATACCACGAAATCTAGCAAAGAGAATAAAAAATGAAGGAAATCGCCGACTGAACCTTCGAAATCCAAGAAGGCCAAAGTGGAAGAACCCGAGACTGATCCAGCGGCCTTAACTCCGGAGGTATCAAAGAATCCTCGAGCTGAAGGTGAGGAAAAAACTGACTCCTCGGTAGCTCTCATGGGAGGAGAAAACCTGAACGTCCCATATCTTGCTGAGCTGATGGCTATCAAGATGAAGGCTTCTAAATCAGAATTCGATGTTATTATCACTCAGCCTCAAGCCGAAGAGGTCATCGAGTGTGTATCAGATAATGTACCTGGGCCGGTTGACGGCCAAAATATTTCTCGAGATGTGGCACACTTGGTAGGCAGGTTGGAGGAGCCTGGTTCTGAGATTCTCCCAAAGCAAGAGAAGTCCCCGTCCGATCCAGTTGGGGTTATTAAGGTAAGTGATTCCCCATCGGGGCTGACTTTATCTCCGAGAGAGATGCAGGGTGCCCAAAATATAGAGTCTTCCGACGTGGGGGCATTCATCGGAGATAGAGATGTGTTTGAAGGACTTTTTACTGTGACCGAGGAAAATCCCGAGCTCGACGCCCCATTCATTTTCAATGAGATAAATAGTCTTTGCGAACAGGTAATTTTTTGTAAATTATGCTCGGCACCCAGACCTCCATCCTTCTAATATTTTTTCTTTAATGCTTCTAGGCTAAGGTGCTTTATAACCAGACCTTTGCTAAGTTTCAAGCCGAGTGGACTCACTACGAGGGGGAGTGTATGAAACTTGCTTCGGAGGCTAATGAGCTCAAAGCTCTTTTCACCAAGAAAGAGGAAGAACTTCGCGACCTCCGGGCTCGTTTGGAGGCGGCTTCTCAAGAGAGGACCCCCCTTGTTGAGCAGGTAATGTAGCTTATTTTTTCTTTTATTTACATGCTTACCCGACCTTAACGTTTAACACCTTTGGGTTGATATTTGCAGCTTGAGCAGAAAGATTCCCCGATGAGGGAGGAGGTCCAGGCCAAGGATGCTGAAATTCTCGAACTTAAACGGCACGTGAGTGAGATAGTCTCCGAGAGAGATACCCTCAAGGGGAAGGTTGCCTTAGTTGAGCATCAACTTCATGATGCGGGGGCAGAAAGCAAGAAATATAAAGATCTTTATGCCAAATAGTTGTTGCGCTGTCCACGGCCAGGGCTGATGCCGATGTGCTTGTATCCTTATACAAAGAGAATGTTGTTGCTGCGAATGCTCAGGCCAGGAAGGTGTCCGAGGGACGAGCTGCAATTGACACGAGCCATGGAGCATGCCCGATTAAAATCTCGTAGTTAGGATCTCGAGGATATACATGCAGAGGCATCGATATATCTGCGTAGATCGAGAGGGTGAAGACCCTAGAAGAGGAGGCTGCAGCCCTGCTTACTTCTGGAGGTGATTTGAGTAGTGTCTTGGAAGATGGTGAAGACAAAGGTGAAGTCCTCGAGGGGGAGGAGGACGTTAAAGACCTGGGGGCCGAGGCTGGAGCAGTTGAAGGCACAACCTCCGGGGGAGCCGTTAAAGGCACAACCTCGGTGGTAGATTAGGGTTTTATTCATTTTCTCCTTTGTAAGGGCTTAGACATAGGCCTTGTAAATACACTGAGAACTTTCAATATATATATATATATATATATATATATAAAATCCTTTCTTCCTTCATCATTTTTCGTTTTTCCTTTGCTTTCTTGGAATAGATCGTGATGCTTGTTGACAATTGGTCAGAAATTTTGGACCTCAAAATAAACTCTTAGGTTCTTTCTTCTGATGAGAATTTTGTAATGGTCGAAAGTTGACCATTTGGGGTTTAGTTCCCGAGTCATGTTTTGACTTGAGTTCATCGACCTTTAGGTCTTAAAATAGGCCATGAGGCTGTTTGAGTCGGCCCTTAGGCTCCTACGCATTGGCCCTTAAGCTTTTTTAGATCAGCCGTGAGGCTCTTTAGGTTGGCGCTTAGGCTCTTACGCATTGGGTCGGTACAACCTTTAATCGGCCTTGAGGTTCTTTTAAGTTGGCCCTTAGGATCTTACGCATTGGGTCGGTACGACCTCTAATCGGCCCTGAGACTCTTTTAAGCTATCCCTTAGGCTCTTACGCATTGGGTCGGTACGACCTCTAATCGGCCCTGAGGTTCTTTTGATCTGGCCCTTAGGCTCTTACGCATTGGGTTGGTACGACCTCTAATCGACCATAAGGCTCTTTTAAGCTGGCCCTTAGGCTCTTACGCATTGGGTCAGTATGACCTCTAATTGGCCCTGAGGCTCTTTTATGCTGGCCCTTAGGCTCTTACTCATTGGGTCGGTACGACCTCTAATATGGCTATATTTTTCCCTCGTTAAAGACTTTTTGAAATTTTTTTGTTCGTCCGACTCTTCGACGGCTCGATAAGAGCCTTGATTGCGAATCATTATATGACGATAAATGAGCACCTCAAAAGGTGTTGCTTGGGAGTTGAATTTTCGAAACCTTTGAATGTTTGGAGTTGATATGATCAAAGCTCTTTTTCTTATGTCGAGGGTAGCCTGATTAACCGGTTCTTTTCGAAGTAATTTCAAAGTATCTGAAGGCCTGTGATTTTACGGCGACGGTTGGGCGTCCCCAAGTCACGTTAATTTGGCCAGAGCCTTATGACTCTAGTCATTGTGTTTTGCCATAGCCTTCTAGTCCCCGAGTGAGGTAGTCTCGGCGTCTATATCGAGGGTATGCCTTTTAAGAAGTCTTACAAGTTCGAATATACAACCTTGACTTTAAGATCGGGATTATGCCTTTTGTAGGGTTTTATAAATTTGAACATGCCTTACTTGAGATCTTACAAATTCTTTGGTTACTTGGTACAAGTATCATACCTGCCTTACGTGAGGTCTTATAATTCACGCCTCGTGGAGGTCGTTAATTTTTTATGATGCCTCATGGAGGTCTTACACTGTCGATAATGCCTCACGGAGGTCTTACATTGTTGATAATTCCTCATGGAGGTCTTTCAATTCGAAGTTTCCGGCCATGAGATCTTATAGCGTTGAGTTTTGATAGCTTCGATGGGGGTGACGGTAAATGACAGTCCCCGAGACATTGAATGTTTTTTTCTCTATAGTTGTTCCTTGTAAACTTGATGTTGCCTTTTTGAGGGCTTGTGAGCTTGAAGTTTCCGGCCCAGAGGTCTTACGACTTTGAGTTTTTGGTGTCAGTACCCGAGTGTTCGGGAAAATTCTGGCCCTAGGGCCGTTTCTTGTGAAAATAGCAAACTTCTTTGAAGCGCAAAGCATTTTGATGGTAAAAGATGCTCCTTTGATTAGTTGGTACAAGTATACATAGTTTTCGTCGTCGAGGGTTCGATTATTCTACGCGGACACGGTTCATTTGACCGGTTGTCCTGATATATCATTTCCCTATCGAGACCCTCTTTGTCTTATTTCGATTTCTTCGATGAGGCGATCTCCCGAGGGGATGCCCCCCAGTATTTGAGGTTGATTGAAGAGAAGCCTTGAATAGTTGTTGAGTCTTCTTGAGGTAGCATATAGATGTTGCCTCGTTAATAACCTTGTTGGTAAAGCCCTTTGGGATAAAATCCGATCGAAGGAAAAGAGTGCAACGCATTCATTAAACCCCAAGTTCTTTGATTCGGTGGATGTATTGGTGTCTTCCATCGGACACCTGTAAAAATTTAGTGTGGACCACAAAAATAAAAAAGAGGGGGGGGGGGGGGGGGGGTTACCTTAGCAATAATAGTGTTTGAGCATTGATATGTTCCAATTGCTTGGAGGTTGTTTGCCTTCCATGGTGCCGATTTTGTTGGACCCTTTGCCGATTACTCCGAGTACGCGGTACGGTCCTTCCCAGCTCGGTCCTAGCTTCCCTTCATTTGGGTTTTGAGTGTTGAGGGTGACTTTCCTTAGGACTAAGTCCCCTACTCTAAAATGTCAGAGGTTTCTTCTCCTATTATAGTATCTTTAGATTCTTTGTTTTTGGGCGGCCATTCGAACCAATGAAGCTTCTCGCCTTTCATCTAATAGCTCGAGGGCCGTGGTCATGGCCTCGTTGTTCGAGCTCTCGGTGGTATGTCAGAACCTGGCGCTTGGCTCTCCGACCTCGACCGGTATCAAAGCATCAGACTCGTAAACCAAGAAGAACGACGTCTCTCTTGTGCTTGATTTCGGAGTTGTTCGGTACGCCCATAGTACCTCAGGCAACATTTCTCTCCATTTTCCTTTCGCATTTTCTAACTTCTTTTTCAAGTTTTGAATGATGGTCTTGTTCGTGGATTCGGCCTGACGGTTTGCACATGAGTGGTAGGGTGTTGACATGATCCTTTTGATTTTGTGGTCCTCGAGGAACTTTGTTACTTTGCTTCCAATGAACTGCTTCCCATCATCACATGTTATCTCGAAGAGAATCCCAAATCGACACATGATATGGTCCTAGATGAAGTTAATGACTTCTTTTTCTCTTATCTTTTCAAAGGCCTGCGCTTCCACCCATTTGGAGAAGTAGTCAGTCATAAATAGAATAAATCTTGCTTTACATGGTGCCGTTGGTAGGGGTCCGACGATGTCCATCCCCGACTTCATCAATGGCCATGGCAACAAGACTGAATGTAGTTGTTCACCGGGTTGCTGAATCATTGGTGCAAATCTCTGGCATTTGTCGCATTTTCGGACGAATTCTTTGGTGCCCTTCTCCATGTTGTCCCAATAGAAACCTGCCCTGATCACCTTTCGGACTAAGGAATCGACACCGGAGTGATTTCCACAAGTGCCCTCATGGATTTCGCGGAGCACATAATCCGTGTCCTCCGGTCCCAGTAATACTGCTAGGGGCCCATCGAAGGTCCTTTTGTATAGAGTTCCATTTTCGTCGAGTGAGAATCAAGATGCTTTGCTTTGCAAGGCTCTCAACTCTTTTGAGTCTGTGGGTAGCTTCCTACTATCCAAATAATCAATATATTTATTTCTCCAATCCCATGTCAGGATAGTGGAGTTGATCTCGGCATGACCATCTTCGATTACTGATTTGGATAGCTGAACAACAGCCCCGGGGAGTATGTTATCTTCCTCGACAGATTCACGAAGGTATCGGCCTCGCTATTTTGCTCTCGAGGTATGTGGACCAGAGTCCATTCTTTGAAGCGGTGAAATGTGACTTGAATTTTGTCAAAGTACCTTTGCATTCCCATCTTCTCGAACCTCGAAGCTCCCATTTACCTGATTTACCACCAGAAGGAAATCATATTTTGCTTCGATGACTTCCGCTCCTAGGCCTTTGGCCAATTCCAGGCCTGCAATCATAGCCTCATACTCGGCTTTGTTGTTAGTCAATTTTGCAGTTTTAATAGATTGTCTAATCATGTCGTCCGTAGGTGGCTTTAGAACTATGCCGAGCCCGGACCCTTTCACCTTAGAGGCATCGTCATTCAATTGGGTCCATAACCCCGAATATGTTCCCGTTTTTAGTAGAAGTTCTTTCTCTACTTCGGGCCCAAGGGCGGGCGTAAAGTCGGCCAGAACATCTGCCAAAATTTGGGACTTGATAACCGTTCGGGGCTGGTATTCGATGACATACCCCTCGAGTTCGATGGTAAATTTGTCCAGTCGGCCTGATAATTCGGGCTTATGCAATATGCTTTGAAGAGGGTATGTTGTTAAAACACAAATACGGTGGCATTAAAAATAAGGCTTTAACTTTCGAGATGCACTTATTAATGCAAGAGCTAATTTTTCTAGGAGTGGATACCTAGTTTCGGCATCTCCCAAAGTCCGACTTACATAGTAAATAGGGAATTGCGTACCTTGTTCTTCTCGAACACGCACACCACTTACCTCTACCTCGGATACGACCAGATATAAATATAGCGTTTCATCCTCCTTTGGGGTGTGGAGTAAAGGTGGGTCGCTTCAACTCCTCTAAGGCATGTTAGTATTCCGGAGTCCATTCGAAGCTGTTTTTCTTTTTGAGTAAGGAGAATAAATGGTGACTCCTGTCCGATGATCTCGTTATGAATTGGCCCAAGGCCGTTATTCGCCCGGTCAGCCGTTGTACGATCTTCACATTGTTTACCATCGTGATCTCTCCGAAGGCTTTGATTTTATCGGGGTTGATCTCAATCCCCCCTGTTCGACCCCATGAGGCCTAAAAACTTGCACGAACCTACTTCGAAGGCACATTTCTCGGGATAAAGATTCATGTTGTAACCTCTAAGGATGTCAAATGTCTCCTGCAAATGAGTCAAATGGTCCTCTACGCAGGGACTTAACCAGCATATCATCAATGTACACTTCCATGGATTCTCCTATTTGATGTTCGAACATCTTATTAACTAGGTGTTGGTACGTGGCTCCTGTATTTTTTATCCCGAAGGGCATCACATTGTAGCAGTACGTATCGTACTTCGTGATGAATGAAGTGTTTTCCCTATCCTCGAGGTTCATTTGAATTTGATTATACCCGAGTAGGCGTCAACAAAGATGAGGATCTCATGGTCGGACGTGGAATCAATCAAGCGATCGATGTTGGGAAACGAGAATGAATCTTTGGGGCATGCTCTATTTAAGTCTTTATAATCAACACACATCCTTAACTTATTCACCTTTTTTGGGAACTACCACCACATTGGCCAACCATTCGGGATATTTTACCTCCCTAATAGACCCTATTTTGAGGAGTTTTGTTACCTCGTCCTTGATGAATGCGCGTTTTACCTCGGACTGAGGTCTCCTTTTTTGTTTCACCGATTTGAACCTGGGGTCGACGCTTAGTCGATGGGTGGTTATTTCCGGCAGGATCCTTGTCATATCTAAATGGGACCAAGCAAAGAAATCAATGTTATTAATAAAAAATTAAATGAGTTTTTTCCTGAGTTCGGGAGTTAATCCCGTTCCCAGGTATACCTTTCGATTTGGGAGATGTTCGACCAAAACAGCCTGCTCCAATTCCTCAATCGTTTATTTTGTTGCATTTTATTCTTCGGGGGCAACGAAGGTTCGAGGAGCGAGGAAGTCTTCTTCATCGTCCTCGGGGGTCTATTTTCCCTCTGGCTCCTCCGAGGTGGAGGGTATGGATTTTGGTGCCTCGCTGTGAACCGCGAACATCTCCCTTGCCGCATGCTTCTCTCCATATACTATTTTTATACCGTCTTTTGTTGGAAACATCATCATCTGATGAAGAGTTGATGGCACTTCCCTCATGTTGTGTATCCATGGACTTCCAAGCAATGCATTGTACCTCATGTCACCTTCAATGACATGGAATTTGGTATTTTGAATTGTACTAGACATGTTGACCGGGAGGGTGATCTCCCCCTTCATCACTTCACCGGCCATGTTGAATTCATTGATGACTTGGGAGGTAGGTATGATTTGATCGAGCAGTTCGAGCTGATCCACCACCTTCGACCTGATTATGTTGTTCGAGCTACCTGGATCCACGTGTACACGTTTAATTTGAATGTTATTCAGGAGAAAGTAAACTACCGGCCCCTCGTTATGTGGATGAGACAAGGTCTCGAAGTCCTCCTCACTGAATGCAAGAATGTCCTCAAAATATGCGGCCCCGAATCTTCTCTTCTGTTGCAGCGAATACTTTTGTCCGCTTGATCATAGGTCCTTGAAGAACGTCGGTCCCCCCAATGATCATATGAACGATGTACTGAGGTTTTCCTGTTCTGTTCCTCCCGTCTGTATCTCTTCCTTGAAATTGGTTTTCAACTTGGCTGCTGAGGAATTCTTGGAGGTGCCCTTTACTGATTAGTCGAGCTATTTCTTCGCTGAGCTGCCTGCAATATTTGGTCCTATGACCATGAGTATTTTGATACTCGCATGCCAAGTTACGATTCCTCTGCGAGGGATTTGATAGAATGGGTTTTGGCCACATGGTATCTTCGATTTTACCCATGGACGATACAACGTCTGAAACATCAATGTTGAAGTTGTACTCAGATAATCAGGGCACCTCTGCCAGCCCTGTGCGCCTGTTGAACCCGGCTTTGTTCATGAGTTACTGATGATTACGGCCTTGATCCGTCCTTTGATCGATTCTAGGTATGTTGTGTCTCAGGGCGTTTCTTCAATTGTCGATGTACGGTTGATATCTTTCCTTACATGGACTTGGTTCTCTCTCTGGGAGCCTTGATTCAATCGTCTTCGCGAGGTTGTCGAGCATCTTTATAATAGCGGGGTCGGCTGCTAACCCGTTGTTTCTCGACTTCTCCGGTACCTGTTCGACTCGAGGAGCCATTTCTGGTGCTCCTCTGTTGGAGTTTTCTGACGGCTTTGTAGCCGAGCAATCACCAATTGTTGTGCTTGTAATATTTCAAAAATGACGTGAAGGTTAATTTCCTTTTCCTCCCGTGCTGGGGTTTTCTGAGCTTCCTGTTGGTTTTCTTGGCGTATATTCCCATCAGAGTGGGAGCTTATATCGACATGTTGGGTGTTACATGAGCCCGCATCCACGGGAATTGGCTCTGGTGTGTCCTCAGGATTTTGCAGTGGTACATCGGTGCCTGAAACAACTACACCAATCTCTCCATGGTCCTTAGGACCGTTGTTTTCATGTGAATTCACTGAGTTAGACATTTTAACCTGAAATCAAAGATTCTTGGACAAGAAAAAGTGTGAAGAATAACTTGTGTTTTTCAGTAAACCAACACTAAAACAACCACTATTATTTTTAGCCCCACGATGGGCGCCAAATTGTTTACCTTGAAAATGGTAATTACAATTAAATTTGATTGTATGGTTCTAAAAATACGTGATTTATTTTAGTACTAGTTGTTAGGCACTAGATGCTAAGTGTGAGTTAGGAAATTGAGAAGAGAGCAAAAGGTAATGGGCTAAGCAAACCGAGCAGTGGCGAGATCGGGTCTCGAGGTGGCCTAAGTCGGGCCTCGAGGTCGAGCTAACGTGCTTGACTGGGACGGTCGATGAAGAACTAACAGTTCTAAAGGCCTCGAAGATGGTTCTTTATGATTAATGATGAGTAATAAATGAAGAACAATCAATGAAATCCAATAAATGTAAGCAATAAATCAATAGAGACATAGTAGAGTATGTTCGAGTTAGAGAATAGAGAATGTTCTTGTTTTTTGTATTGAATATCATTTGTGTAATAAATGAAAAGGGTCCCTGTTATATAGGAGGAGGGAACCCAACATGGTACATGTATAATTATTACAAAGAAGCATAGCTGGTACATCTATTTAATGGTCCAGTACGGACTTGTACTATTCTGGCAAACATTTGTCAGCTTTAGCCACATATTCTTGGGAGTCCCGCGCCTTTCTACGACGGGCTCCGATCTTCACTCTATCTCGAGGTACATTGATCCCTCGATACCGCTCCTCGAGGAATTCACCTCGGAGTAGATCCTCGAGTCTTGCCTTGATAATATTGAGACCAGGCTCGGAATGTCGTAGAAACCTCAAGATTGGTCATTCTGAGTTTTGACCATATACAAGGAGCTAAAATCGGTTTCAATCGCTGATCGTAGAAATCATGCCCATAGGATAATCCTATTTGCTTTAAGTGCTAACATTGAACTTTAAACATTGATTCGTTGCCACTATTAGCAAGCATGCCTATAGGAGCAAACTAAGCAATTCTGAATATATCTCGTACTTATCACTGCCAATTACTACATAAATCACCTAGATAGCATGTCTATAAGTTTAATCACTTATAACCTGTAACTAGTAGGCAATTGTGTAGTCACATAGAAATTATACTTTGCATACTAAACAATCTGCATGATTGGATTCCCAGATCACATAGAAATCATGTATATAGGGTTTAATGACTTTAACTCGTCTCAATTCTGAAACTGTCAAATGCCTAATTTGTTTGTGTACATTTGTTGTCTAAGTGTGGAGGCTAAGTTGATCCTTTAATTGCCTTTATATGAAGTCCAATTTTCTTCTGTATGTCGCATAGTTTTATCATTTGAGCAACCTAAGTTAAGTCTATAACCACCAAAAATAGAGGTCCAAACGCCTCCTGGACCATAGGCATGATACGGGTAATGCACACATAAGGTACGACTTAGAACCAATTAGTGCGCCTTAGGTAACAACTTAAAGATAGTTTTCGGGTAGAAGGAGATGATAGTCTGTGCCCGCTGAATAATACGAGTAACGCCCCATCTCGAGGGAGTTATGAAGAATTATTTATGTTGCACGGGGTGATATTTAGGCTGAAAAAACTTAGGACCCCCCCACCCCCAATCTTGTCTTAAAATCAATTATTTTGTTTATTGGTAAATTTTTAATAATGATTACCCTAACTTCTTATCTTTCCCTTTATTTTGGACTAATTCATATAATTCGAGTTCGGTCGGGACCCACAGTTGTGAACCTCGAGGAATGCCTAACACCTTCTCCTCGAGGTAATTTGAGCTCTTACTCGATCTTTGGTGACGCAGACTGGTTAAACCAGAGTTACTTGCAAATATGTGCCCTAACACACCTCAAACATGTTAGGTGGCGACTCTCTCTTTTAACACCTTCCTTTAAAAGAGTTGTCACGTGTCGAAACCCGATTTTGCGAGAAAAAAGGGCGCGACAGCATGGGGACTCTGTTGGGGATATTTTTAGGCTCTTACCATAACGAACTTGGTCTATATGAATAACTCCTCTTTGATGAACGTGTTTCCTTGTTCTTTATCGTTACATAAACATCCCATTTCTACTTTCCCTTTTTATGGCTACATGCACACCCTTTCCCCTATTTCCCTCTATTTGAATTTTTATTAATATGTGAATCTTTGCTTAATTTAGTTACAATCTGCGTTTTCCTTTATTTTCCAGTCATGTTCACTTGCTCCAAATAATTTTTAAATTTGCTACGTCATGTCTCTCCCTAACCCCTACCTCCTTTTGCTTGCTTTATTACAATTCTTTCACATTGCGCGAACTAACTTCTTCCTTGTTTTTCTTTCTTTTTATGTCTTTACATTTCATCTAATATTGCATTTACAGTCTTCATCATGTAAAATACTTGACAACGTGTTGTTTTATCTTTGCATAAAGCATGCTCCACATCATATTCCACTTGTGCGTAATTAATACCATAATGGCGCTTGATGAGTGTCCGCGCTCTTCATAAATCACCCTTTAAATTTTGGAATGCTTATTTGCGGTAAAACTAGTCGATCAGCGGTGCAATCAACGGTTCCCTGCCTTTTCCTCTCAAGTTGTCCACTTGAGGGTACCGGAATAGACTCTTCTAGAAACCCCCACTCTAATATTAACTGTGCATGCATCATGTCTAATCCTAGTATGGGTTAAAACGTTGTCCGCGTAATAACCCTCTAATGCAAGCCTTGTCCATAGCCCGCTGGGATTTCCATAATCCCAATGGGTACGATCATGGTATGTGTAATATTTGGAGAAAATACGTTGATATGCTGATCATTAATGTGTAAATAATCAAATCTAGATGGGGAAAGGGCTAACTTTATTTGTTTTGCAAAAAGGAGGCACGAAGTCCCAAGTTCGGCATGGTTCGAAGTATCCCACCTTTGCTACTAGATTGGTGGGAAATTCTCTCACCAAGTGACAAAAATCAGGTGAAAAGAGTGGGGAATTTACCTCCTTGTTAGATATTCAGCCGAATAATGTACTAATTGAGGCCGCTACTATGTTATGGGATGAGAATAGGGCCATCTTCCATTTTGGTGATATAGAAATGACTCTCCTTCTAGAGGAAATAGGAGGCTTCACTGGGCTCCCATGGGATAACCCTAGTTTGTTGGTACTGGAAAATCATACTTCTCGAGGCTTCCTAAAAATGATGAATGATTAATTATTCTGTCTGATGAAATCCTACATACCATTCGATTTCCTTTACGAGCGTTATGGGAAAAGCAAGTAATATCGTATTTACCATTATGAGTTTGCCATTACTTCTTTGGGTTGGACTCACTGCCGGATTTTTGTATTCATTGTCTATTTTCGGCGGATGTTGATATTCTCAATACAAGGAGAAAGGATCCACACTCTCCTAGCCATGGTCACTAAGACCCTAATGGAAGGAATTGAGGGGAAAACTTACACTATTGTCCCAATGATCGTGGTTGAGATGTACCGAGCCTTAGACCGTTGCAAAAAAGGATATAGGCATTTCGAGGGTTGCAATCTATTGCTGCAAATACAGTTGTTGAAACACCTTTAGAGAGGAGAATATTTTCAAGAGTTTTCGCGGAGACAATGGAATGACCATATAGCTTATCACCATCCGAAAAGAATGCCTTTTATCCCAGGCAGGTTTGCGCTGTGAGCTGGATACATTTCTTAAGCAATTTGACTGATGACAATGTACATTGGATGTTCGAGTGGTTACCTAGTAGTTAATTCATCATTAGGTTGAGAGATGTTCCTCATCTAGTGCTAATCGGATTAAGGGGAATCTATCCTTATGCTCCTATCAGAGTCATGAGGCAAGCTGGGAGGAAACGTCATACCACGAGTTTCCAAAATAGTTCATTACAAAGCAGACATCCATGGGAATGCCACTCCATTCAAGTTTGAGGCACAACACATGTGGCATCAAAAGATTGTTGTGGAGAAGGATATCGAGCCTGATCGGTATCATGCCGGCCATGTGTACTTCTACCCATCATGGTTGGTCGATGACATAGCGGGAGATGTCAAGCCAGGGGTTGATTTGAGAAATAGGGTCATAAACGACGACGATGAGGCACAAGTCAAATACAGGAGGTTGTGCAAAAAAGTTTTTGAATATGAGGCCAGGAATTTGGAACAACATAAAGTGGACATGGAAGCAATCAACGAATGGATGGGATTCGCTACTAAATCAACAGAAAGGTTGGAGTATTTGGAGCAGGGTTTGATGGAACTTGAGGGAAAGATGAGGAAAAGGGTCTCGGGTTGTCAGAACGCAAAAGGCAATGAAGTAGGGTCTCTAATAAGGGCATATTTTCTATTGGACATGCGCGACTTGGGGAATCTGATTGATGGGGCTAAGAAGGCCAAGCTTGGAGAAGGTCCCTCTAGGACCGGGTAGATATTTAGTTATTTTCTAGATTCATTTTAGAATTTGATTGTAATAAGGCAAATGCCACTAGTGACTATTTATAATTATTGTCGTTTTAGTTTTGTCTATTTATCATATTAATGAAATGACGCAGTTGTCAACATTAAGTTTTCTCCAAATCTATATGTTCGGTAGGCCTACCTCAGGCACAATGAGGTCCCCAAATTAGGACAGGAAATTACAATTTCGCAATACGTGTTTAAATACTACAAATATCCTTTTAATATTCCCTACTGACTTGTTTACCTTTTTCTTTTCTTCTTTCTTTGTTTATTCCCATCCCCTAAGGTTGGTTTATGCATACTGGCATCATCGGCATATCATACCAGATCTAGATGTCCTTCGCCTCTTCCTCCTCCAAGTGATCCTAAGAACAAAGAAAAAGATAAGATGGATGATATGCGTAGTATCACGAAAGACAACGCTACACATGCAGAGAATGTCAAAACTTTGGATGGTCGAAGTACGCCAGCGCAGAATGACTTATTTTACAGTTAGAACAAAATATACTGGAGTTACAAAGGGGACTTGACCAGGTTTGTAACTTGGAAAACCTTTTCCTCACCCTGAATCTTCCCAACATCAACCAACAATACACCCAAAACCCAACACCTCCTCAAAACACACAAAACCAGAACCCACAAAATCCTCCCCCACCTCATCAATACGCTACGCCTCCCCAAAATCCTAATCCTCCACCAGTGCTAACTACACCACAACATCAACATCATCCAAACTAGTACTCACAAACTACCACCTACCACACTCCTCAAAATAAACCACAGCCTATCCTGACCCCCAAAACTCAACCAATGATCACCACTACACCCAAATCCCTAGAGTCCACCAAAGTAACCCCATATAACTGGAAACCTTACACTTCACAACAAACCCCGTACACACCGGAATTCGCCGAGAAGGACCTGCTCATCAAAAACATGGTGGAAGAACTTAAGAAGCTTACAAGTCGAGTCCAAGGTGTTGAAGGCGGTAAAGGCATCTAAGGTTTGAACTATGAGGATTTATGTATTCAACCGGACGTAGAACTGCCAGAGGGTTACAAACCTCCTATGTTCGAAATGTTCGACGGAATAGGTGATCCAAAGGTACATCTAAGGACGTATTGCAACAAGCATGTATGGGCTGGTAAAGATGAAAGAATCCACATGAAGCTATTCATGAGGAACCTCACTGGAGACTCCCAATATTGGTACATCATCAAAAGCTGCAAAAGTAAGGCCAGTACTGGAACAAAAGAAAATGAACAAATTCTTTGTCCGAGCCCAGGATCCGCAATATTATGAGAGGTTGATGGTTATTGAAAACCATAAATTTTCCATCATCAAATTGGGAGAAAGAATAGAAGAGGGAATGAACAGCAGGATGGGAACAAATTTCAAGGCACTACAGGCTACGAATAAAAGCCTTGCAGTCAAGGGGCATATCCAAAAAGAATGAAGTAGGGGTTTATGATGGTATCCCAAGGTCCGAAGTCTCCTCTCACATACCAAACACCTCCACCCAATTATCAGACTTCACCTCCCAGATATCAACAACCCGCCACCAATTACCATACTTACAACACCCAACCAGCATATTACCACTCACAACCAGCCCGTAAAATTACCAAAAACCTAGGCTAAATTTCAGTCGTACACCGCCCAGACAATACACTCCTATTGCCGAACCCATTGACCAGTTGTATGAGATATTGAAAGCTGCTAGTTATGTCACTCTCATCCGCGCTGTCGCCATGGAAAATTCCTCTCAATTGGTCAATCCAAATAAGACATGTGCCTACCATTCGGGCATGAAGGGTCACACTATTGATGAATGTCGCACTCTGAAGGATAAGATCCAGACAGTGATTGATACCAAGGTTATACAAGCAAAGGAGGGTACACCTAATGTCGGCAACAATCCCCTACCGGATCATAGGGGCGAGGGTGTAAATGTGATAGAAATTGATAAAGAATGTGATTTGGAAGGATCAATTGGGCTCATTTGAGAAGGGGCAAATCCTAAAAAACATACAGTCACTCTCACACCTATCGTGGTACAAATGCAGTCACCGATTGAAATTAAGATAGTTGCACCAACTCCATTCGAGGTTGAAGTAACAACGCCTTCAGCCACGCCAGCTCCGTTCGAAGTGGAAGTGACCACACCATTCAACGTGACGGTAGCACCCACGTCATCCTTTAGTTCCAATGCCATACACCGGGACTATGCCGCAGAAGAAAGAAGAAAAGGAAAGGGGGAAATGGAAGAAACTGGTGCAGCACAAGGTATGACCAGAACTGGTAGGGTTTATACGCCCAAGCATTTGGGGTGAACAAGTAAAGAAGCCGCTTCCAAATAGCATATCATTGAAACCGGCCCGGATGATCTTTGGAGAAAGGGGCAAGCAAGAGAGTATTCTATGGTTGATCATCTGAACAAAACCCCTGCTCAGATATCCATTCTATCACTACTGCAGAATTCTGAAGCACATACGAATGCATTGATGAAAGATTAGAACGAGGCTTATGTACCCAACAACATTACCAGTGGAGAGATGGCCAAATGGTAGGACAAGAATTGGAAATCCATAAGATCACTTTCCACAAAAATGTCATGCCACTGGAAGGGTTGAGTCACAATAGGGCGCTGCATATCACCGTGCAATGCGATGACAATTCATTTCCAGGGTCTTGATATATCAGGGTTAAAGTCTCAACATCTGTCTGTTGACTACTTTAAAGAGATTGGGTAAAGGTTTGCATGAAATACGAGCAAGAACGATGAACGTAAAAGCATTTGATAGATCTCAAAGGGCCACGATCGGAGAAACCAACTTCTGTTTACAAATGGGCCCAACTTGGTTTGATGTTGAATTCCAAGTGCTCGATATATCCACCTCATATAATCTGCTATTGGGACGACCTTGGATATACGCTCTTGGGGCTGTAGCGTCTACTCTGCATCAGGCTGTGAAGTTCGAATGGAACCATCAGGAGGTGATCATTCATGGAGACGAGAGTAACCCTTTTTACACCAACCAAATTATTCTAGTTGTGGAGAATAAAAGGAAGTTAGGGGAGAGACTTACCATCGCATTGAGCGTGTTAACGCGATCGATAAGGATAAATGGTGGAGTAGCAAAATAGAAAGCATATTGGCATGGATAGGGTATGAACCCAACAGAGGTCTTGGCAAGAATCTCCAAGAGCGCCAATACAGTTAAAACATCACGACACAACCTTTTGACTTGGATATCAATACACCTGGCACAAGTATTAGAATTGGTCGCCACCATGGTGTGGTCCTTATTACTTCTTTGAGCAACCGATACCAAATTTGATCCAATCCTTCCATCAAGCCGATATAATGTGGGGATTTGAAAAAGATGAAATGCTAGCTGGTATAAGGAAGTTGTTCTTGGGAGATGAAGATATGGACTGTAGCGTAATAGTTGAGGAGGAGGATGAGGAGGAGGAAGGCCTCGTCATCCAGACAGTGAAGAAGGGAGTTGTTCTCGGGAACTGGACTGCCACTCTTTCAAGGGCCCACCGAGTTCCGGGATAGCCTGGCTGTTAGCATCACTGACCTTGAAAACAATTTTTTATGAGCATTTTTATAACATTTTAGTATTTTGTCATCTTTGCTTTGAAACAATTGATTGAATCATTAAAATTCATTTTTGTTTTGACATTTTGGTACTTATCAATGGTTTGTTATTTTATTATTTGTTATTATCCTTCATATTTTTCTCTACAACATTACTATTTCTTATCTTGATTAACCAACAACTGTGACGTGTAATGAGACAACGACACATAGGGATAGTGACTCAGAAGAAATAGAAAAAAAGATATAATACCTGAGGAAATCATCAGAGAAGAGGAAAATTCTGATAACAAGCCTAAGTCCAATCTTGACGAAACCGAGATAGTCAACTTGGGAGATTCCGAAATAGTCAAAGAAACTCGCATAAGCATTCACCTGTCACCATCAGAGAAAGAAGAATACACCCGTTTCCTGAATGAATATGAAGACATTTTCGCATGGTCTTATGATGATATGACTGGTTTGATCACATCAAAGTTCAAGTCAGATATGAATCTGAAAATCAAAGAAGAAGTCACCAAGCATATCAAAGCTAAGGTTCTCAGAGTGGTTGAAAATACGACTTGGTTGGCCAACATCTTGCCAGTTCCGAAGAAGGGTGGGAAAGTCAGAGTATGCATCAATTATCGGGACCTAAACAGAGCAAGTCCCAAAGATGATTTCCCGTTACCCAACATACACATAGTGATCGACAATTGTGCCAAGCATGAGCTCCAATCTTTTGTGGATTTCTTCACGGGATATTGTCAGACTTGGATGGATGAAGAGGATGCCGGGAAAATAGCTTTTATTATGCCATGGGGGGTGTACTGCTATAAAATGATGTTGTTTGGTCTGAAGAATGCTAGGGGCACTTATATGAGAGCCATGCCAACTATCCACGACACGATACACAAGGAAATAGAGGTATATGTTGATGACATCATTATCAAATCCAAGAAGGTTACAAATCACATAGCATACTTGAGAAAAAATTTTGATCGGCATCGGAGGTATAATTTGAAATTGAATCCCGCAAAATGTGCCTTTGGGGTCCCCACCGAAAAGTTGTTAGGATTCATCGCCAGCCGCCAAGGAATTGAGATAGACCCATCAGAGATCAAGGTTATCCAAGATTTGCTACCTCCAACGAACAAGAAAGACGTGATGAGTTTCTTAGGGCATCTCAATTACATCAGTCGCTTTATAGCACAATGAATCTTGATATGTGAGCCAATTTTCAAAATGTTAAAGAAGGATGCCGCAATCAGTTGGACTGAAGACTGCCAGAAATCTTTTGAAAAAATGAAGGAATATTTGTCCACACTACTAGTCCTGGTCCCGCTAGAACCTGGTAGACTACTGCTACTCTATTGTTCATACTAGATGAGGCCTTCAGCTGTGTCTTGGGAAAACATGACGAGATGGGGAGGAAAGAACATGCCATATACTATCTTAGTAAGAAGTTCACACCCTATGAAGAACGGTATTCTTTTTTGGAACGCACATGCTCTGCTCTAACATGGATAGCTCAGAAACTGAGACACTACTTCTGTGCATATGCCACATACCTCATATCAAGTATAGATCCTCTGAAATATGTTTTCCAGAAACCCATGCCTACAGATAAGCTAGCAAAATGGCAGATACTGTTGAGTGAATTTGACATCATCTATGTGACTGAGAAGGTGATTAAGGGACAAGCATTAGCATATCAACTTGCAGAAAATCCTGTATGAGGAGAATACAAACAATTAAAAATGTATTTTCCCGATGAAGAAGTATCATTTATAGGAGAAGATATCGCCGAAGCCTACGAAGGTTGGAGAATGTTTTTCGATGGAGCCGCAAATTTCAAAGAAGTGGGTATTAGAGTCATTTTGGTGTCAGAGACAGGTCAACATTATCCGGTATCCGCAAAACTCAGATTTCCATTCACTAATAATATGGAAGAATATGAGGCTTGCGTCTTGTGTCTCAATTTGGCCATTGACATGAATATCCAGGAATTACTGGTAATTAGTGTTTCAGATCTTCTGGTACATCAGGTTCAGGGAGAGTAGGCTACAAAGAATGCCAAGATATTACCATATCTATATCGTGTGCAAGAGATGATGAAGAGGTCCATGAAGATAGAATTCAGACATGTCTCGAGAATCCAGAATGAGTTCGCAAACGCACTGGCCACTTTGTCTTCCATGATACAACACCCGGCTAAGAATTTCATCGACCCTATTCCGGTAAGGATTCATAATCGGCCATCTTACTATGCTCATGCTAAAGAAGAAACATATGTGAATTCGTGGTTCCATGATATCAAGGAATACATGGCAAAAGGGGAATAACCGGAGCATGCAAATCATACCCAGAAATGCACGCTCCGAAGATTATCCAACTATTTCTTCCAAAGTGGAGGAACTTTGTACAGAAGAACTCCAGACCTAGGGTTAGTTGACGCCAAGGAATCTTCGAAACTGCTCGAAGAGATACACGCTGGAACTTTTGGACCACACATAAATGATTTCGTTTTAGCCAAAAAGATACTGAGAGCAGGATATTTTTGGATGACTATGGAAACGGATTGCGTCAGGTATGTCCAGAAATGTCATCAGTGCCAAATACACGTAGATATAATATGGGTTCCGCCAAGTGAACTCAACGGAACGAGTGCACCTTTGCATTTTTCCACTTGGGGAATGGATGACATTGGACCAACCGAGCCCACCACTTTAAACGAGCAGAAGTTCATTTTAGTGGCCATATATTACTTCACAAAATGGGTTGAAGATGCATTTTACAAAGGTGTAACGAAGAAAGTCATCGCAGATTTTTGTCAGAGATCGTATTGTTTGCCAATTCGGGGTGCCAGATTCCATAATCACAGGCAACGCCGCCAACCTCAGTACTGACTTAATGAAAGCTATGTGAGAGACCTTCAAAATCAAGCACAAGAACTCCACAGCATACCGGCCTTAATAAATGGAGTCGTGGAGGCCGCCAACAAGAATATCAAGAAAATATTGAGAAAGATGGTAGAAAATCACAAGCAATGGTACAAGAAATTACCATTTGACTTATTAGGGTATCGTACCACAGTTCGCACATCAACCGAGGCAACTCCCTATTTGCTGGTCTACAGTACCGAAGTTATCATTCTTGCCAAGGTTGAAATTCCTTCTTTAAGAATTATACAAGAAGCTGAACTCGGTGATGCATAATGGATAAGAAGACGCTGTGAACAATTAGATCTCATTGACGTGAAAAGTATGAATGCAGTGTGTCATGGTCAACCCTATCATAATAGAATGTCTAGAGCTTTCAACAAATAGGTCAAACCTAGACAGTTCGCACCGGGGCAGCTGGTGCTGAAGCGGATCTTCCCGAATCAAGATGAAGCCAAAGGGAAATTTTTCACCCAATTGGCAAGGGCCCTACATGGTTCACATAGTACTAACGGGAGGAGCAATCATACTTGCAAAAATGGATGGAGAGATTTGGCCAAAGCCTATCAACTCAGACGCAGTTAAAAGATATTATGTTTAGAAATGTTTGCATTTTTTCATCTGATGTAATTGAACTACACTTGAACTGATTCCCATTTAAGAGGGGAAACGTTGGCAGCGCTTTGGATTCGGTCATAGTCCAATAAAATTTTCATTATCCCCACCATCATAAACTGGGGAAGAATTTTGAGGAAGACCCTTAAAATTCTGGAGCAGGTCAGCAAGAACGGTCAAGGAATCGCCTATTTAACTGGGGCAGAATTTTGAGGAGGACCCTCAAAATTCTAATGCAAGGTAGTCGCAATATATCTAAAGTGTCATAGTCATTGGCTCATCTAATTTATTTGATATTGCATACTACTGTGTTTTAAATAACAACATTCATCATATGCACACATATTTTTCGAAAACTTTATTTTATGAAACAACCAGATGCTACACATGGTAGCTCGATCAGGATTTCGATGCAGAGCAAGTCAAATCAAGCAGGCGAAGGGACGAACCAACCTTCCCTGTAGAACTCACGATTTTCCTTTAGATGCAGGAACATGGAATATTCGCAAAGACACGCACACCTCAGAATCACTATCTTCATAATGACAAAGATGTCAAACGCAAACATATCGCCAGCTAATAAATACTCTGCTATCACTTATTATCTGTTCACTGCATGAGACTAAGCATTGTCTCAATTTTTCATGAGGCTAAGCCTCGCTTCCATCTTGCATAAGGCTAAGCACTACCTTCCCCTGCATGAGACTAAGCATTTTCTCCATTTTGCATGAGGCTAAGCCCTGCCTCCATCTTGCATAAGGCTAAGCATTGCCTTCCCCTGCATGAAACTAAGTTTTGTCTCCATTTTTGCATGAGGCTAAGCCCTACCTCCTTAATAGCATAAGGCTAAGCATTGTCTTCCCCTGCGTAAGACTAAGAATTGTCATCATTTTTGCATGAGGCTAAGCATTGCCTTCCCCTGCACGAGACTAAGCATTATCTCCATTTTTGCATGAGGCTAAGCCCTGCCTCCTTAATCGCATAAGGCTAAGAACTGCCTTATCGTGCATGAGACCAAGCATTGTCTCCATTTTTGCATGAGGCTAAGCCCTGCCTCCATCTAGCACAAAACTAAGCACTTCCTTTCCTCAATAGAGACTAAGAATTGTCTCCCATGCTGCATGAGGCTAAGCCCTGCCTCCTCAATTGCATGATACTAATCATCATCTCTCATTTTGCATGAGGCTAGGAATTCACTCCCTAGTTTCATAAGGCTAAGCTCTGACTTTCCTTGCATAACCCCAAATGTTATGCTACTTGAAATATAGCACTATTCTCTATCTTGGGGCTAAGCTCTGCCCCCGATCTTACACAAGACTAAGCTATGTCTTGTTTCGCTTCGCATAACCAAGCGTCATGTCTTTGCATCTCATGGGCTGAAATATCATCATTTTGTCCGAGGGCGTCATAGTCTGAAGGCATCATCCTCATAGCTGGAAGACACCATGCCATGGCCTGAGGATCTCTCAATATCGCACATCATTATTCAAAGGCGTCATAGTTCAGAGGCACCATTTTCATGGCCCGAGAACATCATTTCATGTCTTATGAATGCCTTATCACGCAATTCATGGCCCAGAACATCATGGAATACGGACACCATCCCCATCTTCCAAAGACAACTTTCATGGTTCAAAGGAAATTTGCATCATGTTTAAATTCTCACAATAATCCATATATACTTGCATGAATTTTGTTTTAAGTTTTGTAGGTAATCCAGGAAGTAACTGTTCTCCTAACGGGAGCGATCTTTGCTCCGGTTTCCGTTCAAAGTTCACATCCTGCAATTATTTCAAACGTAACTGACCACCATCTGTTACCCATTCCCACCTGATAACCATTCAAATATCCATAACCATTCCAAGGTACATCCATTCACAATTCCGATATCGTCCTATCCAGAAGAGCTTGTCCGTTCTTACAACAACTCCATCGGCTTATTCCACCGTTGGATCAAGAACTACACATGGCTTGATTCTCGTAAAACCAGGGATGCGTAGGCAACTCATAAACCAGAGTTCGGCCAATATTTTCCAAGTTACCCCATTCGGTCAAAATCGGTCATCATTCTTTACCCGACAACTTTTTCATCATTCCCGGGTAAAGAGGGGAAGCTGTCGGTACCCAATTTTTTCCTCATCTTTTAAAATAGTATTCGGCCCAACCAGCAACCAGAGTAGTATGCATTATATGAACAGAAAGCAACCGACCGGGATCATTCAAATATATGCATCAAATTTAGTTTATAAGCATATACAAGATTTTTCATAATTTTTAAACGATTTAAATCGATTTATTTCTGCATTTTTACTATATAAATATCCAGTAATTATCCTTCAAATTAATTTTATGATGATTTAATCATCTAAACTTATCATTTACACCAACATGATGTTTTAAATATTTTTCAGTGTTTTCTTTAAAATTACATTTGTATTTAAGGTATTTTTGCACATTTTTGCAATAATAGCCCATATTCATGAATAATAAATTATTTTTTATTAAATATTGGGTATTTAAAAGCTAGCCTAAAATCCTACCTATTTTCGGACCAAGCCATGGCCCAATACTTATTACCCTAGCCCAAATAACCCCCAGACCAATCAAATTAACTCAATCCCACAACCAGGTCGAGACCCGTCCAAACCAGCCTGAACGAGTTCCCTTCTAATCGTGGTGGTTGATCTCTGAGATCAACGACCCACATTAAACCACCCCTTTTAATTACCACCTCCACCCCCAACCCTAATCATTTCTCACCGTCTGCCGCCCACATATCCCACGTCCCTTCTCCCTCCTAAGAGCTCTAGCGCCCCCCCCCCCCCCCCCCCCCCCCCCCCCCCCCCCCCCTCCCCCCTAAAATATCTCATAATCCCACATGATATGAGATTCTATGGCTACCCTTTGTCATATACAGCCTCTCTTTGGTATTTTTTCCTCTTCTATACTACTTGCCTAAACATGGCAAACAGATCTCATAAACATTGAACCAAAATCGGTTAAAATCCTTGACTTTTCCGATATTTTGTCTATATTCATCATTTGCTCTATTATAAGTACGAATATTTGTGTATATTTTGTTGATTCTTACTTACCCTGAAATTAGGATTTTCATATCTCTTTTAATTGAACCAAAATAGGTTCGATTCTCTAATTTTAAGTGTTATTATGTCCATATTCGTCCTATATTCTACTATGGCCCATTTTTATTATATGTTTTGTCAATATTTGTCTTACCTAAAACTAGGGTTTTCAGATTTCTTTAAATCAGACCAAAATTGATTAGATTCTCGGATATTTAGTACTATTTATATCTATATTCATCCTATGTTACAATTTTTGGTATATTCTGGTAATATTTGTTTTTCCTAAAAACTAGGGTTTTCTTAACTTCTCTTAAATTGATTCTAAATCGATTATGCGTGTTATTCTTTTCTTTTCTTATCTTTTAAGGTTTATTGATTGTTTTCCTTGTATATGAGTTTAATGTTTACCACTATATAAACCCATCCCCTTTCCCCCTTTAGACAGAACTTGAATCACGATTCTCTCACTTAAAACTGAAGATTTCTACTCTATACTCGTTTACTATTCTATTCTATTTGGATCTTGGCGGGCTGAAAGCCAAGGCCATCGGACTTCTACTTCTTTTTTTAACTCTCTTGGGTGTGAGCACTTCCTAGGTTCTTGAAACCCTTGGAACATGATATAATCAGGACTCTAGGTCCGTACTGCAATCTTTTTCTTGTTTATGGAACAATCAATGGTGAGTTTCTAAATCCTTGCAGTGTTTACTATATTATGTTAAGTATGTTCTCCGAAACTACATGATTTAATGTATATCTTTGACTCTTTTTTTTCTAATTCTGCCTATGATTATTAGCCTAATAATGTCTCTGCACCCAGCTTAGTTAGTTTTGAAAGAATGGTGCATGCTTAGTTTAGTGTAGTTGATAATTAGCATGCTTAGTTTAGTGTTGTTGATAATTCAAATGTTCTTCCTTGACTATATGGTTTAGTCCATATTTCTCTACCTAATCCTAAATTTCTAATGACCAATTTATCTTACTAGTGTCATACAAGGTACCACATGACCATGATAGTAAGGTATATAAGGTGGGTTAAAAGTAAGCAATATTTTAAGTAATTTGAGATAATTCTTAATTATGTAGATAATTGATTAAGTAGATAAGAATATTTTTGGGGATGCCACATGGCATTAAGCCAAGCCAAGTGGCACAAATTTTCATGATGAGTCATAAGGCATGAGATGCCTTGTCTACACGTATAAAACTCTTGGATAAGCACCCTTTCTTGGACTCTTTATTGATAACATAACTTGGAAAATATAAAGTTATGGCATGCTTGCAATTTGAGATGTAGACCAGCAATGTTAAGGCATCTTTTAAAATGTCAAGTTGAAGATGGTCATATTCACTAAGTGACGGATGAGCTTCAGCAAATTTCATACAAGGTCCATATGCGTGAGATGCAATTCTAAGAAAGCACAGTACAATCTTTCTAAAGAATGTTATGCGGATTGTTTTTCTACTTCGATCGGCCGTTACGTGTTGTCGCCATTGACGTGTGTTAAAGGGATTGTCAAGAGAATCAGATCAGGTATGTTAAGTATATCCCTTCTTTCTTTTGGCATGATATGTACGATACAAATGAAACGAGCAAACGCACAATTTCTATAAATGACTCTTCATAGAAACACTAGACATGCTTATGTTCTTGATTCTCCATGTGTCATACTATTCTATCATTTGTTCATGGGTCTTAGAAAATAGGTAAGTTGATAAAGTTTATTTCATGATATTACTCAAAGGCATAATGGTCTTATGACATTCCAAGAGATTTTATTGACATACTTCTCATGCATTGCATTCATTTATATATGTACATTGACCTATGACCAAGTGGCGTTATATACGCACCACACCCCGATCAGCTGGTATACATTGATGATTTTCCCACAGTGGCTAAGATGATATGAGGGGATGCCCTCAGAGGATTGATGATGTTATGAACGCATATACCCATGCATGGTATGCCATTTATACGCATATGCATGACATTATAATATTAAATGATTCACATAGCTATTCAAATATACATGTTGAGTCTTTTACTCCATTTTTCATTCATGTCTATTGTTTACTGATTTTCATTCCCTACATACTCGGTACATTCTTTGTACTGACGTTTATTTTGCGTGGGGATGCTGCATTTTATGACCGCATGTCCATATAGATAGGTTGAGAGATCTTCAAGTAAGCTATCAGCTCAGTTGAAGGTTTTGGTGCGCTCTATTTGCTCCGGAGTTGCCTATTTGGTCAGTATGCATTGGACACGTATTGATTGGTATGTCCGTACCCTGTCCCTGTCTTATGACGGTTGTGTACTCTTAGAGACTTGTAGACATATGTCATGTACGTAAAAGATTGTATGGCCTTGTCGGCCTATGTTTAGTATACTAGTGATCATTTCGGTCTTATAGACCCGTATGTCATATGTATAAGTTGGTATTACATCTTTTATTCTAGTCATCCTGCAACAACCTTTATGTCTCATTTACCTTTGATAGCATGTACGAAAAGATACATTATGTTGGTATTCGGTTGATCAAGGTACCAGGTGCCCATCGCGACCTATCGATTTGGGTCATGAAAGAATTGGTATCAGAGCAGTTATGTCATAGTCTACAAGCCGTGTCTAGTAGAGTTTTGTTTATGGGTGTGTTGTGCACCACACTTATAAGTAGGAGGCTACATGGTATTTAGGAATGTCACTCTTTCTTCTTACTCCAGATTGTGTGGTAGAGCTCAGTTGTAAGACATCAATTTTTAAACTCTATCTTATTCGTAATACAACGATGCCTACATCCAGAAAGACAATTTGTAAGGAATTGAATACGGTTGTGGAAGAGTTGAGTTAGAGGGACTCAATTCTACATTATGCTTATGATAAGTAAATGTGAGGTCTTCAGCAGATCATGTGTGTACTGAAAGGTGTAAGATTCTTGATAAGGATCCCTAAGGCAAGAATATCTATCCACTCTTATGGTAAAAAGCAATAAAAGAATCAGAAGGTACAAGTTTCAACAAGTAAAAGAAGCAAGGTAGAGAAGGGTACGGGGTACCTAGTTAGTAGAGATGAACATTATCTACAATTCAGGAAAAGAAAGATATAAGCCTTTTGAGTTACCTTCAACAATAACAGAGGTATGTGTAATTGGTTACACACATTTCAGTTATGCACTATGGGGGCGAACAGGTGTAGTTTAAGAGAAGGCCGGGATATCAGGAATCCGGATAGGGTTAGAGTAACCCAAAATGGTGAATGGATTGTTTGTGTTAGTTGACATTTCCGAAGGATATTACGAAGGTGTTAATAGATCTCCTTGTGAGACACCCAGATGGTGCACTCTAAAATAGTACAGCTGGATATGAGTACTACAAAAATAGGCACTGGAATTCTGAAAGGGATAAATATTACCTTAATGTGGCCCCGTCCCTAGTAGAGAGATAATGTTAGTCAACCTTAAGATCCAGTGGATGGATCAAGGGGAGCTAAGAGTAAAAGAATACCTTGTAGAAGTTTTTAGAATAAAGTGATAGACAGAAATGTTAGCGGGAAATAAGAAGAGAGTTAATGAAGCATTATGAGTAAGATGCGATACATGGATGACAGCTGTAGATAAAAAAAATGAAAGTATTACAGGGTCTATAGTCAAGTGAAGGAAAATACGGGAGGTGACAGGCCTTGAGAAAACAAAGGAGTATAAGTCATAAAATCACATCCTCATTTCAAGAAATAAGTTTGTGGCTCTAATGTGATTACGAGAAGAAAAGTTAGACCCCAGAATAATAGAAATCGGTATGGATTGGTGAACAAGATAAACTAAACATGAATTAGGGACTGAGTGGTTTGATAATGGTCGGCATCATGAAAATTTTAGATTTGTGTTCCGGCAATTATAGAATCGACGACAGAAGAATAACCTTTAAAGTTCATTTAGGAAGACGTTTTCCTAAAGCAAGCAATGCTAGCATAGTTAAGCTTAAGGGACTATGTGTGCTAGTTATACTAAGTGTCACCCTCGTGAGTAAGGAATTTCGTTATCCTTGTTACAGAAGGATTACCGCAAGGCGGGTATGGGTCATCGATGACGTGAAAGGAAGCCAAAGATGAAGAGGTAAAACATCTATAGGTAGGTCGTCGTAGCACCAACTCTTAGTACTTCCCTAAAGGGGGGAATATGGACTAAGGTGGCATTAAGTAAGAATTAAGTGGTTCTAGTAATTATGGAATGGTAAAGGAAGAATGCAAAAAACAATAATGAATGAAAGATGGATGAAATTTCACTTATTCAAAGCCTATAAATATGCTAAGATTCCAGAACATTATGCAAACACGACGTCAAGGAAAGGAAGTAAGGGTCCCTGCCCGAGATGTTATTGATAGATAAAGAGCCGGTGTGAGACGTAAGTTAAGACAAAGGAAATAGCCCAAGAAAGATTACGTGAAATATTGATATGAGAATGGGCCAACGAGTAGTTAGTAGTTGATTTAGGAAGAGCCTAGTTATGGCTAGACAGGTGTTTACAGACGAATCAGTAGATCGTGCAAGATAAACATAGTAAAACCGAATATAGTGAATTCAGCCTCGTAGTAATGTCATTATAATACTTGATATATATTCAGATAGGAGTCAGGGTAGTTAAAGGTACCGTATGAATGTTACGGGAATAAAAGAGAGTGCCACTAGGAAGACAGTCAAAATATTAGTTCAGAAGCAGCCCTACAAGCATAAGCGGGTGGAGGTAAGTAACTACGGATAATTATAGGCAAGGAAGAACATCAAAAGGTCCGTCGAGTATACGATGCAATAAGCTCGCAGCTTTACAAAAGTCAGAGGATACTCCCTAAGTACTAAAACAAAAGAGTAGATGAGGGAATAAGGAAGAAGGCTTCAGCCTAAGCACAGTGACCAAAAGAGGAAATGGTGTTGTAACAACAGTCTTACCACAACATTGCACTCCGTAAGAAAGTGGCACCTACCGTGGCTAATGAACGGGAAGTAAAATTAGAAGTGATATTCAAGATCACATGAGTTGTATGGAATTCAATATGTGTTTGCACTAACGTAAGCTAAGTATCCACGAAACAAGGGGGCAAGAAGACCAGGCAAAGTAATTGTTTACATTTAAAGAAAGCTGAGAAGGAACGGATAGAATCATCCGATTAATAATCCAGAGTTAGTTTATGAACGCACTTATGAGTTCGGAGTTTTATACATACAGCATATATGTTGACAATCATACAGACATAGAAGACTCCAGTATAAGTTAAAAAGAAAGAATTGAGGCCCGGGCATAGACAAAGGATTGAGTCATTAGAAGATTGTATCATGAATATTCCATAACACCCATGAAAGGATAAAGTGAAAAATAATACCAGGAGCCACAGATCGGAATATAGCTTAAGCCTACATAAAGGCTAATCAGAAGGAAGAGGAAACTAAAGAGTTACATCAACCAAGTAAATCAGGAGTCTGATTATTGGACCCAGAAAATTATAGAAATCATGATTGAGAACATTGCAGGACCACTCTTAATATCATAGGTACAGGAGAGAAAGTACAACAACCATATTCTACAACGGCCCTACAATAAAGTCAGTTAGAAAAGTACTAGCCTCATAAGAAGTCAATATGAAGCTCTCACTGGATCGTGTATGCACCAAAGGTACCAGTGTTAATAAGAGCTTCAAGTTATGGATGTGAATTATACCTATGTGGAAGGGAGGTCATGAAAGAGATAGAAGACATGATGTGAGATTTAAAGGTAAAGGTAAACAACGTGCGAAATACTCAAATGCAGAAGGTTGTGAAGAGTTCATACATCTGATAGAAGGCTAGAAACGCGAGGATTCTGTATCCTGGAATGATAGCGGCAGCATTAGTGGCATATCTTCCAGCCTATGGTTTCTAGGTACCGAGAGATCTAGCCAAGAGAGTAAAGAAGAATTAGAGACAATGTGATGTCTCGCTTGATGTTCCAGAATAACATAAGGAAATCTATGGTGCAAGCAAGTTGAAGGGAAGTTGCGAGTAGTATAAATAGATATGTATAGGTCACAAGTTAAAGTATAGTAAAGCGACAAGGTTTTATGAAAGGAGTAAGGATAAAAAGGGCAAGTGAGAAGGTGACGAGAAATGGATAAGTCCTTAGGATTAAGCCCATGAAAACATGAGAGCTAATGGTTTCTCTAAGTTATAGAAAGCTCAGCATAGCCTGAACAAACTTAAAGCAGTATAAGACTAATATCATTTGAGGGAGATGGAATATTGCCCTGGTAGTAGAATGAGGGTGTAATTGTGATGGATAAAGGATGACGTTTGGGCCTTCGATTGTGTATGATTTGAAGAAAATAAAAAAAAAAAAGGGATTCATGAATTGTACAAATTAAAATACCCACGTGAGGTGAATCACATTCGGATTCTATGAAACACGGTCATGGAAGCATGGTATCTCCCCTAGGTGGATCAGTCTAATCATTTCAGATGTTCCCCGATGAGACGTCAGCCCTAGTGATTACGTAAGAAGTTTTAAATTATCAGTGGTAGATTGCAGATCAATATTGAGGTAAATCAACAATGGATGGATAAAAGTTACAAAGTATGAGATGAGATTACGCCATCAGTCTTAAGGATAAGCAACGAGAATAACCTGGAGTTTGGTAGCAAACCTCAGTAACGATAAATCAAAGTAAGAGTTATGGTATAGTATGACCTACCTAGATGCAGTAAATTCATACGGATGGATAAAAAGATCTATGAAATAAGATATAGCAAGGGTAGTACTAAAGTATTCGAAAGACATAAGTTAGGAAAATGATAAATGCACCAATCAACATTCGAGGACGAATGTTCCAGGGGGAAGGGGGAGAATGATGTTACACCCCATGTTTTTGTACGTGGAAGTGC
This sequence comes from Nicotiana undulata, assembly GCA_005239495.1. Classification (NCBI taxonomy): domain Eukaryota; kingdom Viridiplantae; phylum Streptophyta; class Magnoliopsida; order Solanales; family Solanaceae; genus Nicotiana; species Nicotiana undulata. Next base: position 62,796 of record ML249866.1, read on the forward strand.
GCCATAAGTAAATTCGTGAAGGTGAGAGGGTAGGAAAATCAAAGAAAATGAATTTTCGTCAAAGTTTGACATGTTGGGATAAAATACGGCCCGAGATAAAATATCCGGTATTTATGGACTAGTAACATACAAGGTACCACATGACCATGATACTAAGGTGTATAAGGTGGGTTAAAATTAAGTAGTATTTTAAGTAATTTGAGATAATTCTTAATTATGTGGATAATTGATTAAGTGGATAATAATATTGGGGTTGCCACATGGAATTAAGCCAAGCCAAGTGGCACAAATTTGCATGATGAGTCATAAGGCATGAGATGCCGTTTCTACACGTATAAAACTCTTGGATAAGTACCCTTGCTTGGACTCTTTATTGATAACATAACTTGGAAAATATGAATAAAGTTATGGCATGCTTTCCATTTGAGATATAGACCGGCAACGTTAAGGCATCTTTGAAAATGTCAAGTTGAAGATGGTCATATTCACTAAGTGACGGATGAGCTTCAGCAAGTTTCACACATGGTCCGATTATGTGTGAGATGCAATTCTAAGAAAGCCCGGTATAATCTTTCTCAAGAATATTATGAGGATTGTTTATCCTAATTCAATTCGACGTTACGTGTTATCACCATTGATGTGTGTTATAGGGATTTTCAAGAGAATCGGCTCAGGTATGTTAAGGCTATCCCTTCTTTCTTTTAGCATGATCTATACGACACAAACGAAACGAGCAAATGCACAATTTCCATAAATGACTATATTCATAGAAATACTAGAGATGCTTATGTTCTAGATTCCCCATGTGTATTATTATTCTATCATCTATTCATGGGTATCACACAATACGTAAGTTGATAAAGTTTATTTCATGATAATACTCAAAGGCATAATGGTCTTATGACATTCCAAGAGATTTTATTTACATATTTCCCATGCATTGCATTCATTTATACATGTACATAAACCCATGACCATATGGAGTTATATACACATATGTGTATGTATATATATGTATATGGGGTATGGGAAAAGGTTATGATATTATATACGCATCACCACCTGATCAGCTGGTATACGTTGATGATTTGCCCACAGTGGCCGAGATGATATAATGGGATGCCCTCAGAGGATTGATGATATTATGAACACATATAACTATGCATGGTATTACATTTATATGCATATGCATGACAATATAATATTAAATGATTCACAGAGCTATTCAGATATATATGTTAAGTCTTTTACCCCATGTTTCACTCATGTCTATTATTTACTGATTTTCATTCCTTACATACTCGGTACATTATTCATACTGATGTCCCTTTTGCCTAGGGACGTTGCGTTTCATGCCCACAGGTCTCGATAGACAGGTCGAGAGTCCTCCAATTAAGCTATCAACTTAGTGGAAGGTGTTGTTGCACTCCATTTTCTCTGATGTTTCCTATTTGGTCAGTATGCATTGGACACGTATTGATTGGTATGTCGGGGTCCTGTCCCGATCTTATGACGGTTATGTACTCTTAGAGTCTTGTAGGCATATGTCATGTACGTAAAAGATTGTATGGCTTTGTCTGCCTATGTTTAGTATACGAGTGATCATTTCGGTCTTATAGACCCGTATGTCTTATGTATAAGTTGGTATTACATCTTTTATTCTAGTCATCCTACGACATCATTTCTGTCTCATTTACTTTTGATAGCATGATACGAAAAGATACGTTATGTTGGTATTCGGTTGAGTAAGGTACCGGGTACCCTTCGCGGCCTATCGGTTTGGGTCATGAAATTTGCATGCAAAACTATCTACACGATTGAATTCCCAGATCACATAGAAATCATGTTGATAGGGCTTAATGACTTTAACTCGTCTTAATTCTGAAATTGTCAAACGCCTATTTTTTTGTATGCATTTGTTGTTTAAGTGTGGAGCCTAACTTGAGCCCTTAATTGCCTTTATATGAAGTCCAAATTGCTTTTGTATGTCGCATAGTTTTATCATTTTGAGCAACCTAAGTTAAGTCTAGAACTACCCAAAATAGAGGTCCAACCGCCTCCTGGACCATAGTCATGGGACGGGTAGTGCACGCATAAGGTACGTCTTAGAATCAATTAGTGCGCCTTAGGTAACAACTTAAAGATAGTAATCGGATAGCAGGAGATGATAGTCTATGCCCGCTGAATAATACGAGTAACACCCCATCTCGGGGGAGTTACGAAGTATTATTTATGTTGCACGGGGTGATCCTTTAGGCTAAAAAACTTAGGACCCCCCCCCCCTCCCAATCTTGTCTTAAAATCAATTATTTTGTTTATTGGTAGATTTTTAATAATAATTATCCCAACTTCTTGTCTTTCCCTTTATTTTGGACTAATTCATATAATTCGAGTTCAGCCGGGACCTACAGTTGTGGACCTCGAGGAATGCCTAAAACTTTCTCCTCGAGGTAATTTGATCCCTTACCTGATCTTTGGTGACGCAGACTGGTTAAACCAGAGTTACTTACAAATAGGTTCCCTAATGCACCTCAAACCCGTTAAATGGAAACTCTCTCTTTTAACACCTTCCTTTAAAAGACTTTCACGTGTCAAAACCCGATTTCGAGAGAAAAAAGGGGCGCGACACCAAGAAAAGACTTCCTTTATCACTAAGTATGGAACTTATTGTTACAATGTAATGCCCTTTGGGCTAAAAATGTGGGAGTTATGTACTAACAACTAGTTAACAAAATGTTTGAGGAACAGATAGGTAAATCGATGAAAGTTTACATTGACGATATATTAGTTAAGTCCTTGTGCGCAGGGGACCACTTGACTCATTTGCAGGAGACGTTCGAAATCTTGAGGAAGTACAACATGAAACTTAACCCCGAAAAAATGTGCTTTCGGGGTTGGCTCGGGAAAATTCGTCGGCGTCATGATATCAAATAGGGGGACCAAAATCAACCCCGATAATATTAAGGCCATCGAGGATATCACCATCGTAGACAACGTGAAATCCGTACAAAAGTTCACCGGGAAGATAGCTGCCTTGGGTCGATTCATTTCGAGGTTGTCAGATCGAAGCCATATGTTCTTTTCTTTACTCAAAAAGAAAAATGATTTTGCATGGACCCCGGAATGTCAACAAGCATTGGAGGAGTTGAAACAGTCTACCTCTGCTCCACACTCCGAGATAGCGGTAATTGGTGTACTAGTTCGAGAAGAGCAAGGTACACAGTTTCCTGTTTATTACGTAAGTCGCACCTTAGGAGATGCTGAAACCAGGTATCCACACTTAGAAAAATTGGCACTTGCATTAATAAGTGCATCTAGAAAATTAAAGCCATATTTCCAGTGCCACCCCATATGTGTGATAACCACTTATCCACTCCGAAATGTTTTGCACAAGCCTGAACTATGAGGCCGATTGGCCAAATGGGCCATCGAACTTGGGTCTACGATATCGAATATCAACCCCGAACGGCCATCAACTCTCAAACTTTAGCAGTCTTCGTGGCTGACTTTATGCCAACCCTCGTACCCGAAATGGAAAAGGAACTTCTACTAAAATCGGGTACATCATTGGGGGTATGGACCCTCTTCACGAATGGTGCCTCAAATGCAAAAGGGTCCGGGCTCAGTATTGTTTGGAAACTGCCCACGGGCAATATTATTAGACAATCAATTAAAACTATCAAATTTACTAACAACGAGTCCGAGTATGAGGATATGATTGTAGGTCTCGAGATAGCTAAATTCTTGGGAGAAAAAGTCATTGAAGCTAAATGCGACTCCCTACTGGTAGTTAACCAGGTAAACGGAACCTTCAAAGTTCGAAAGGAAAGGATTAAGAGGTCTTTAGACAAGTCGCAGGTAACCTTGCACCGCTTCAAAGAGTGGACTCTACAACATATACCTCGAGAACAAAATACCAAGGCCGATGCACTTGCCAATTTGGGGTCATCGGTCGAAGAATATGAGATCAACTCGGGGATTGTCGTCTAACTTTCAAGATCTGTAATCGAGAAAGGACATGATGAAATAAATTCTACAAGCTTAACCTAGGGCTGGAGGAACAAATACATCGAGTACTTGAAAAATAGGAAGTTACCATAGGATCCCAAAGAATCGAGGGCCTTACGGACTAAAGCCACTCGATTCACATTAGACAAAGATGGATTATTATACAGGAGAATATTTGATGGTCCATTGGCAGTATGCTTGGGATGGGGAGATACTCGCTATGTTCAGGCACCGAGTCACTAGTTCGAAAGGTCATCAGAGCATGATATTATTAGGACAACATGGAAAAAGACTCTAAGGAGTCGTAGATGCGATAAATGTCAAAGGTTTGCACCGATAATCCACCAGCCCGGCGAACAACTTCACTCGGTCCTATCTCCATGGACATTCATGCAATGGGGAATGAACATCGTCGGTCCTCTACCATTGGCCCCAAGTAAAGCTAAGTTCATATTATTCATGACTGACTATTTCTCTAAATGAGTTGAAGCACGGGCCTTCAAAAAAGTTAGGGAAAAGGAAGTGATCGGTTTTATATGGGATCACATCACATGCCGATTCAGGATACCCGCAGAAATAGTATGTGATAATGGAAAACAATTCATCAGCAGCAGAGTAACAAAATTCCTCGAAGATCACAAAATAAAGAGGATACTATCGACACCGTATCACCTTAGTGGGAACGGACATGCCGAATCGACAAACAAAACTATTATCCAAAACTTGAATAAAAGGCTAAACGAAGACAAAGGGAAGTGAAGAGAAAAATTTCTCGAGGTCCTATGGGCTTATCGGACAACGTCGAAGTCCAATACAGGAGCAACCCCATTTTCCGTAGTGTATGGCTCTGAAGCCTTGATACCAGTCGAAGTGGGAGAACCCAGCGCTAGGTTTCGATACGCAACGGAGGGGTCAAGTCACGAGGCTTTGAATACCAGCCTCGAATTGTTAGACGAAAAATGAGAGGATACACTCGTTCGAATGGCTGCATGAAAGTAATGAATCGAGAAGTACTACAACAGAAGAACCAACCTTCGACACTTCAAAGTCGGGGACTTAGTCCTAAGAAAGTTCACATCAACACTCGAGACCCTAATGAAGGGAAACTCGGTCCTAACTAGGAAGGACCCTACCAAATCCTCGACATAGTCAGGAAAGGATCTTACAAACTCAAAACAATGAAAGGCGAACCATTGTCGAATAACTGGAACATACCACTCCTCAAGCGGTACTATTTCTAAGGTATGACTTTCTCTTTTCTTTCATTTACTTAAATATTTAAAACTAACTCATTGTAGGAATTTTATCCAATAAATCAAGACCTCAGGTTTTAAAGTACAGGTTGCACTCTTTTTCCTTTAGATCGGTTTTTATCCCAAATGGGTTTTTCCGGCAAGGTTTTTAACGAGGGAACAATTATGTGCTACCTGAGGATAATTCAACAGTATCCAAGGCTTCTTTGCAATCAACATCAAATACTAGGGGGCATCAGCCTCGGATGTTATGTGTTCGAGAAATGTACTTAGTATCAATAGGTCTCGATAGGAAAATTTTGTAATGGTCCAAACGGTCGTATGAATCGTGTCCATATAGATTAGCCGAGTCCCGACAACAAAACATGTATGCATGTATAGATTATTCAAAAAAACATTATCTTTTCTCGAACATCCCATGTTTCAAAGTAAATCTTCCACTATACGAGTCATGTACTTATGATTATGATCTATTATGCAAAATTAACACTTGTGAAAAATGTCTCAAGGGCCAAGTACAAGCATACCTCGAACAGTCGGGGATTGCACTTTCGACCTATCTAAGTTCGAAATCGTAAGACCTCAAAGAGGAACCCCTCAACATATAGGACAAGGCCACCATACTCAGGGACTAACATTTCGAACAAGTTCGAAATGTTATGGGGAAGTATGTCAAAGAGATATACCTGAAGGCTACAACCACATTAAAGGCTACGGCCGTATTAAAGGCTACGACCATATTAAAGGCTACGGACAAAATAACGCGGCTCGCAGACGTGTGACTTCCTCTATAAACAAAAGTCCTTCAAATACTTTGAAAAACTGGTTAAATAAGGCTACCTTGGCAAAGCAAATAAAAAAAGGGCTTCGATAAAATCAGCTCTCGAATAATTTAAAGGTTTCGATAATATCAACCTTCGAAGAAACCTCAAGGGGTATCATATTATCTTAACACAAACACGTTAAAACACAAAACTAAAAATAGGTTTCCGATCATCGGACCCTCGAAAAACCCAATGGGTATAAAATATATTTTCTAAGGCATAAGAAATTTTCACTAAGTCTTCTATCTGAAAAAAGAAAAATAATAGCTATGTTTAGAAGCCGAATTGTCCCAACCTAAAGATCCTAAGGGCCGATCTAAAGAGCCTAGGTCCAATATAAAGAGCCTAAGGGACAATACAATTAGAATTCAAGACCTCGTTCTCACTCGATTCGAACCCAAGGGTTCCGCTATTCCGAGCTCAAACAAATGTCAACTACAACTTGAAGATTCACCTAAAGGGTATATAGCGGTAAGCTCGAAAAACTTAACAATCATCTAATAAAAACCTAAGGGTTTACTTTATCCTCAATTCAAGATTCATTCAAACTTGATTATTTAAGATAACACATCTATCAGTTCGATCGAGCCACCCCCGAGATAAGGTCTCGAACCGATTTCAAATTCAGTGGATTACCCTCGTATAACCCAAAGACTTAAGGGTTCGGAAACTTAAGGATTTACTTTGGTTGTAAGTTGAAGATAGTAAAATCACAGCAATAAGAAATTTCAACGTTTTCGATGAAGACAAAGAAACATACGAAGGCATCAAAGAGAAATTTACGAAGGCATCAAAAAGAAATTTTCTATTATGTCAAGAAATATGTACAAGAGGCCAGTAAAAGCCTTACAAAATAGAAAAGAAAAGAAGTTAGAATCTAACTACGATCGGGGTTAGTCCCCTCAGGACCGACTTCCTCCCGAGCATCTTCTCCAAGAGCATTTTCTTTAGCGGCCTCATCTCCATCTTCTCCACTTCTAGACCTACCTCGACTGTCCTCTGCATCATCATCATCATCATCGGATGAGGCGAGCTGCCTGGATTCGGTCTCGAGCTCTTTGGCCCGAGCAATTTCTCCGGAGAGGTAAAAACCTCGAGCATGAATTTCCTCGAGGGTTTCCCTTCGAGATTGGCAATTTGCCAAATCACTACACCAATGCTCCAGGTCGGAAGCCTCCCTTAGTAGAGTTTTTACAGCTTCAGCGTCGGTTCGGTACATGGAAATGGACTTGTCCGCCATGACCTTGATCTTCTCGGCCTCCGCCTTGGCCTCAGTAAGCCCGGCTTCGAGTTCTTTGACCCTCTTGGCCTGGGCAAAACTTTTCTCTCTAAGGCTTTGGAGTTGGGCCTCAACCGAAGATAGTTTGGCCAAAGGTTCCTCCCTTTCCGCATCAAGGCGGTCCATTCTACCTTTCCACTGATCACACTCGGCCTTGACCTGATCAACCTATGCCTGGAGCAGCTCGATCTTCTCCACCTTCTGTTGTAGCTGAGATATCGAAGTATTAGCTTCCACAATCGAGGTGATTATATACTTTATCATAAGTTTGGTTACTTGCTTGCCTAACTCGGCCTCCTATTCATGATCCTTGGCCAGGTCCGGACGAAGATCCTTTTTGACCTCATCTTTTTTGCCACAAAGTATCTTTAGAGAATTTCCCTCTCCGAGACATTCTGGAGTTTGGCAGAGGGTTATACAAAGAATAAAACACAAGTTAGATTTGTGAATAAAGAAGCGAAGAAAAGTAACCGAAAAGCGACTGGTACTTACCTTGGAAAAAAGACACTGGGCTTCCACCATAAGGATCAAAGCATCAGTAATATCAGAGGCGTCATCGACCCCCACAAAGAAATCTCGGAAAGGATCACCTGCGCTATAGCCTCCGTCGATCTCGGGGGTCTTCATCCTTTGGGCCTCCCTTATTGCTTCTTCAGAAAAGACCGACATTGAAGGAAATTGACCTATTGTTATGGCCCCGAGCGGATCGTTCGGGGCGCTCTGTCCTATCTTCTAAGTTTTTAAACCGGCCCCTCCCCGTGTAGAAGTTGATGATCGATAAATCACCTCAACCTCAGGAGACCTGGGGTTCACCCTCGAATTTTCTTCGAAACCTCCTCGATACGAGGCTCGGTTACAACGTGTGGCAGCCCGAAATGTGGGGCAACCTTGGAGGCCTTCCTAGGGCAGGCTATCAACACCTATGTGTCTTCTTCTTCTTCCTCGTCCTGATCTCTCAACTTTTGGACCGTGTCCGCCGAGAGAGAAACAATTTTTCTCCTCACCCTTCGAGGCTTGGGTTTGGAGACCTCGGATTGCGAGAGATACTTTCTCTTCTTATCCTTCTCCAGCCTCGGAGCCGGGGACTTGGCTTCTACTCCTTCACTCGAAGGCCTCAAAATGGAATCTTTGGTCATACCTACATGAGGAAAGATTAGTAATGAAGAAAGCATGTAATTACTTCAGAATACATAAGAAGAGATCCTTACCATTGTTCTTGGCCTCCCACCTTCCCTTGCTCAAATCCCTCCACGCTCCTTCAGCACGAGTCAAAGTAGAGGCAAGCTTTTGTATCCACTCTTCAAAATCGGGCACCGCCTGAGGCATCCAAGGGAAAGCTGCATGACTAAAGAAAAATGCTAGGCAAAATCAAAAGAAACACGAAGATCGAAAAATAAAAATTCACTTACGTTCGATATTTTATTGCTAAGGGAACGACATATTTTCCTTCGGTATTATATTACAGGTCCTCACCCGTATGCATCAGCTCATCTAACCTTGATCTTTATCCTCGTCGATGCTCGAGAATAGAGTCTTTGTTGCTTGATAGTGAAGCTTAATTAGCCCTCGATTGAGTCGAGTCCGGTACAACCGTATAAGATGATTCAGAGTGAACTCCAACCCTCCGGCCTCGTTGGAGAAGAAACGCAACATGATCACTATGCACCAAAGTGAAGGGTGGAGCTGACCGAGGGTGACTTCGTACTTCTTGTAGAAGTCAAAAATCAACAGGTCGACGGGACCCACTGTGAAGGGGTAAGTGTAAATACTTAAGGACCCCTTCACGTGTGTGGTGGTGCTCTCTTCAGGTGAAAGAATGCGCACCACTACCCCCGAACCCAATTTGCAGTCTTTCTTCATGGCCTCGACATGGCCCTCAGTAATTGAACACATGTACATCGACACATGTTCGCATCGGCCCGACACCGATGAGGGGTTCTCGACTTTAAAGTCAAATTTGATAACGCATGGTCCAGGAATGTATTCATGGGGGGCCAGTTCTACCGACGTTTTATTACTGGCCGACCGGGAGGAAGAAGATGAAGCTTTCTCTTTTTGCGGCACAGTCTTGGAGGTTTTCGCTATTTGTATATGTGTAGAAGATGGAAGAGAGGTATGAAATTGGTGGCTCCGGTTAAAACGACGGCAGCGTAATTAGCGGCAATGAGGGAAATATGAGAAGATTTGGGGAGTTAAGAGTTTCTAATCAAAGCAAAGTAAAGTTTGAATCAACAGAAGATGTGGTATTTATAGTCTTGTGACGACGGTTCGGTATCACTAGTGGCCGACCGACGACTGGCATACATTGATGGTTTTTAGGAACCGAACTGATGGGACATTTTGGTCACATCTGTCGCTTACGTCACGAAGACGGCATCATGATTGAGGTACAGGTGGATCGAGGCTCAAATCGTTTCTTATAATTTCATTCTAAGAAACACGGGGACTATCTGTATATAGTTAAAATCGACCACGTCAGATTTTATGGGCTCGAGGGTCTGCCTTGAGATTAAGTCCATATCGAAGCAAGCTCGAGCTCGAAGAGCACGAAGACTGAAGGATCGACATCGAGTAACAGAATAATGAGATATCCGCAATCAACCACAAATCTCGGCATGAATCTCGGGATTGATAGAACCATTAACGGTTATTGATATCAATCATGTATTTTATTTATGTTATACCTTATTTAGGATTCCTCTACTATATAAAGAGGAACCATGTTCATTTGTAACCATCATATGAAGAATATATCATACACAATCACTGATAAATAATAACATTCTGCTCTTTAACTTGCTTATTTTCCCTACTGTTCTTATTGTTCTTGTTGTTCTTAACGCTTGATCTCGAGCCTATTCCAAATTGAGGTCGATAACTTGCAAACAATTTGGTTTATTTTAGTCGTTTAATTCATTTATCCATTCAGTCATTTATCAATTAGCATTGGATCAAATCTCGTATCCTTATAACCACAATACAAGTTTAATTGTTACTCGTATTTCGTGATAAACATTTATAGTTTCCAATAACTTTATAAACATTACCAAAGGAATACGTGCCTCAAAAACATGATCATGTTATTGTCAATCCGCTTATTTCTAATGAATATACGAGAAACATAAATACAATATCTAAATGATGATATTTATTCTTTAGTTATTGATGTTTCATTTGCACATTTTGTAATTATACTTTTTTGTTCTATGTAATGTTCATGACGGAGTGCAAGTCAAGCAGAATTGGCAGGCTTCTAGGTTGGAAAACTTCTGAAAAAGTGGTGCACATGTCACATTAGGCGAATTCCACATGGGCATGTGAGAGGAAAGTGAATAACTTTACAAGGCATGACACAAGTTCACATGGTACGTACGCTTTTAAGACTCGATGTGGCGTAGCCCAAAAAGAGAAATATGTGTGGGCGTAGGCTCAAATGGACAATACATGCCATGGGCTTGAGTCGCACAAATATAGTATTAAAACCAAATAACAGAAATTCACGTGGTACGCGTGCTCGTGACATTCCATGGGCGTGTGGTACATATATATAATGATGAATGTATTAGATCCCATTTACCATTATATAGGCAAAAATACTAAAATAGGTCCAACAATCAAACCTCAAGAATATGCTTTTCTTTTATGTTTTAGTGGGCTATTAGATTATAGCGGTTTTACAAAGTCACTGAAATTAGGTTAATGTTACGCGTACATGTTGTTTAATGGTCTAAGTTATAATTATAATGGACATCAAATCCATAAATGAAAGCGTTTGACTTTATTTCCTATTAGTATAATGTTACATTTCCGCTATACATTTTTAGTTTTGAAAGATTGGAGGTCACGAACATAACCATCATTAATCCATTACCTATTGCCCCTCAAAACATATATAGTATTTAGACAATTGTTTATTTAACACCCAAAACCCTAAAAGGAAAAAAGGAAAAGAAACCCCCAAATTCATTCAATGGTTGGGATTTCGTACGACTTCGAGGAGCCCAAACATTTTTCGCATTTGATTGGCTAATCAAAATCGAAACAACCATCTTCTTTTGAATGAGTCAACAATAGAATTGCCCGCTTTTTAGAATCGAAACACTTTGTTGGAATCCAAAATAACAAAGTGTCATGCGGAAACAAATAAATAAATCTTGATGATAATAAATTAGAGTATAAAAGAAAAGTATACCAAAAGAGGCATAATTCTTTAATGTGGTTTGCTCAAAGTGACATGCATAATTAATCGACTAACACAAAAAGTATATATATTGAGAAAATTTATCCCCTAAATAGAACTCTCTTAATAACTACATGTGGATGCTATTGTTATATTATTCTGTGAAGGAGGAATCCTCAGTTTATGGAGGTGCACAACAATTTCTTACCGGAAAGAAATCCGTCAAATATAAAAGAGATCTATATTTTTCTTTAAGGAAAAGTAAAGTAATTATGATAATATTCTACTCTTCCTTCAAGTAAAAGAATAAATTCAAGTAAAGTAAAAAATCAGGACAAATTTCCAACACACTTTTATATTACCAAATTTTAGTGGTATAATTACCGAACGTCTTAAAATTGTGGCTAAAATATTAAGATTCAAAAGTAAATATCAACAACAATATTTTACTACAAGTTCTAAAATGCCTCGAAGTGATCATGAAAAGATAATTAAAAAAACATCTTAATATCTTTTGCATGTCCGTGACCTTAATTAATTACCATATAATTTGCATATTGGTTTGCCTCCTTCATGTTTAACAATGGCCTAACTAGTTTTCAGTATACTTCAAACCTCTTTATAACAGTTTCATTTGTTACGAATATTTTTGGTCGTTATAGCAAAGTGTTGTTATAAAAAATATATATTATAATATAATATGTAAATTGATACCGATAAAAACTTGACTTTTATAATGAAGTGTTGTTATATAGGGATATTATTATAACGATGTTTGACTATATATATTTGCAATCTTCAATAATAGTTCTGAGAGGGTATGCTTGTATGTCCTCCTAGTTGATAAGCTTGACAATTAACAATTAGTCAGTCTGTTTTCATTTTCAATCTTTTATAATATAAATATGTACAATTTAATTTTTTGTTGTTATATCCAGATAGTGATTTTAATTTTCGTACAATTTTTATTTTGAATTTTATAAAGTTTTATTATCTAATTGTTATATTTTAATCTATTAAAACATTAAAATAAAATATCATGAAACTTATATGCACCGTCCTCAGTCTTGTAAAACACAGCTACACTATGGTTATCGATACTATTGGTGGCACCTTATTAAAGCTTCAACTTTATATATTATAGTACTAAACATTTCTTATGAATCTTTTGACTATTGTTTTGGCCGAAAGCTTTAATTTGTAGAAAAATTCTGCTATCACTTGTCACATTTATCAGATGCCGATTTCTACAAAGAATTTTAGCCTTTTGGCTCGAAATGCCTTTGCAGCATGTGTTTTGATTTAGACCATAATCTAATCCTAGGTAAAGCTGAAAGCAACCAACAAAGTTTTCTTCGGATAAACAACAGCAGAAAAAAAAAAACACGCTTTTATTTAAGAGTTTATGTTACACGCATGGAGGATATTTACACGAGTAGGTTAATTTGACTTATTGATAGGTTATATGTATCTTATTATGTTTTAGTGATCTAACAAACTTAATGAAAAGAACCAGAGAAGGAACCTGAAACACATCCTCAAGTTCGTGAGAATAACAAGTCTCAAGCTGGAGATGTAAATCAACTCTTCAGAAGTCAAATAAACAACAAGGGGAACAGATGGACATAAGTTCCCTTATGACCGTACCAATCAACTCTCCAACAGTTGTAAAGCTGCTGCTTGCACACACAACAGTGCAAAACAGTGCAGCAGTCAACTTCATTGGGAATGCTTCTGTACCAAACATGCTTGCATCATTCAAGTGATATCACCAATGTTATATTAACATTAAACCAAATGCAAAACATTACTTGAGCATTGAAGAATCCATCAAGCACTCCCTCAGTGATCAATCATCTGGCAAGCGATTCTCAAGAGCATCAAGAACAAAGAGCAACATAGCAACGAACTAATTCCTTGTATTGAGTTATTACATGTCCTTAGTTGTCTCGTACCTTTGTTAAAGTTCTCTACTTGTAATTCTTACTTAACTTAGTTAGAAGCATTATGTAGGAAACCTTTGTAAATCATAAACCATTGTGTTTGTGTCTTGGCAGGAGTTAGTCGAGTTATAAGTCTTTGTAATAGAGTTAATACAAAGTGGCTTTTAATAGATTTGTTACAAGTTAGCAAGGGATTAAGAGGTTAATTCCTAGGTTACAATAGGTTGTAATCTAAAGTTTACTCAGTAGTGAAGTTGAAATACAAGGGTAGGTCGTGGTTTTTAATCACGTGAGCTTTTCCACGTAAAACTTCTTTGTGTCATTTACTTACTGCAATGTGCGTGTGTTATGTGGGAACTAATAGAGAACTTGTTTCTCTATATAGTTTGGTGGACCCTAAAATTCTATCAGTTGGTATTAGAGCAGGTTCTTTCTATCAAGCTAACACCTAGAAAGGTTCCTCGTGGCTGCTCCACCAAACTTTGAAGAAGGTCAATCTACCTATAGGCATCAAGATTCAATGGCCAATACTATGGATGGTGGAAGACAAGGATGCACGACTTTATCATGGCTGAAGACTCACAACTCTAGGACGTCATCTACGATAAACCCTCCGTCCCTACAAAAAAACTAGTGATGACCCAGCAGTAACAGTTCCCAAAACAAGAAAAGAATTCAATGATGTTGATCACAAGGACATAGAAAAGAACTTACGGGCAAAGAAAATTCTTGTATGTGGTATTGGTGCTGATGAATACAACAGGATTTCAGCATGCTAATCTGCTAAGAATATTGGAGAAGCTCTCCAAAAATCTCATGAAGGGACAACCCAAGTTAAGAAATCAAAGATTGACATGCTTACCACAAAATACGAGCTTTCCAAGATGAAAGATGATGAATCCATTCACGATATGCATGCTCGGTTCACCTCCATCATCAATGAGCTTCATTTTCTGGGAGAAGGCATTCCAAGAAACAAACTTGACAGGAAACTACTCAGTGTTTTGCCCAGTTCCTGGGAAAGCAAAGTGAATGTTATCACATTGGCAAAGGATTTACAGAAGCTAACCATTGATGAACTTGTTGGTAATCTAAAAACTTATGAAAAGAAGAATAAGAAGAAGAAGGATAATGAGAGAAGAGAATCCAAAAGGGAGAAGAACCTGATCCTCAAGATGGACAACAATGATTCAAGTGGTGCGGATGCTGATATGGCTTACTTGACAAAAAGATTCCAGAAAATTGTTCGCAGAAATGGATGCATTCCAAAAAGGGGCAGCTCCAGCAAGCCAAAAGGTTATCACTAATGTCATAAGTGTGGTAAGCCAGGACATTTCATCAAGGATTGTCCTGAAAAATTCTTCAAGAGGAAAAATGTCGCTAACAATGTTGTGAAACAAGATCTTGCTACATGGGGAGACTCTTCCAGCGAATCTGAAGAAGATGATGATCAAGGTAACAACTCTATGATGGCAGTAGAAAGTGAAACAGCTAAGTGTGACTCCCTCTTTTCCTTGATGACACATACTGATGATGATGACGATGACGATGATGATGATGATAAGGTAAACTTTCTAGATGTTCAAACAAACTTGAAATCTTATTCTCCTAAAAACATATGTCTTTGGCAAATGTTTTATTTGATGCTTATCACAGTCTTATAAATGATAAAAATACATTTACTGTGGAACTAGAAGAAGCAGAATAGTCGAGAGATGACCTAGTAGTCATTGTGGTAGACTTAAAGGAAACCATTGAGAGTCTAAAGAAAGAAAATGATGCCTTAACTGAAAAAATTGCAAACATAGAACATGAAAGAGATGTTTTAGCGGTTGTTGTGGTCGATCTAAAAGTAACCATTTAGTGTTTTAAAAGGGAGAAAGAAGTTCTAACTGAAAAGGTTGCTAACTTAGAACATGAGAGAGATGATCTAGTGGTAGTTGCGGTAGATCTAAAAGAGACCATTGAGTGTGTTGAAAAGGAAAAAGAAGCCTTAACTAAAAAGGTTGCTAACATAGAGCATAAGAGAAAAGACATATTACTAGTAGTTGTAGATCTGAAGGATACAATTAAGGAACTTAAAATAGAAGGTAGGCATGTTCTCCAAAAGAAAAAGGAAGTTGCGGATGAAACTCATCTTAGGCTTGAAGATAATATAAAATTAGTGAAATCTAGTTTTGTGTTGAACTCGAAAAGAACAAACAACTTCAGGAAGAACTAGGTAGAGTCAAAGTGGATCTTGAAAAATCACTTAAGTGGACCTGGTCCTCTGATGATATCACTGCCATGTACGCGAACAATGGGGGAAACAAGCAGGGGATCTGGTTCGAAAGGGAAAATGATCTCTACAACCCTCATATCAAGTATTTTACTGTACCTGACAACTGGCTCTGCACTCACTGTGGTAACTGATAAATGATGAAAAGTGCATATTTTTTAGTATATTTTCATATTAATTCTTGTGTGAGTCGCGGGAGTTTATGTGGTTTTTGAAGTGAAATATACTCATTATGTGTTTCTTACTTGTAGGAATGAGCTTGAATGACAATGGAGCAAAAGATATCAAATTCGATACAAAAAGAAGAAATTGAAGGATTGGGAGCTCGTCTATTCTCGTGTGTGGCACGAAGACGGACGCGAAAAAGGAGAAAATTGAAGGCACAAAACAGCGAAGCGAAGCAAAGGCACGGATCGCTTCGCGAAATGGAAGAATTTCAAAAGCTGTATCCGCGTCAAAGTCCGCGTCTAGAGCGAAGGCAGATGCGGATCCGCGTCAAAGTACGCGTCTAGCGCGAAGGCAGACGCGGATTCCAGCTTTCCCTAGCTGAAGTGGGATTGGAAAATTCCGCCACTCATCAACCCTAAGTGATATAAATACATCTTAAAACACAAATGTGAGGGGAGAGACACCACTTTAGGTCAAAAACACCACCCATGGAGGCAAGAATACGCTAGGAGCAAGGAGGAAGATTCAACCACAAGTTTTTCCTCTCTTCTTCCTATTTTTCATTGTTGGTTATGACTTTAGTATTGTAGTTTTACATACTATTATCAGTAACTAATTAATTATCTAGAGTTTTGATGGAACTTCTTGGAGGATGAATTCTTGTTATGTTTTAATATAATTTAACCTTTGAATTTATCTACTTGTTCAACTACGTGCTTATTTTAGTTGATTGAATGACCATCGATTGACTGTGCCTATTCATTATGTGTTCCTTGAGAAAGGATTCATATTTAGGTGGGTGTTGAACAAAGTCACTCTTAACGTATGTGAGAAATCAATACAACGGGTTTAAAGGTAGGTTTAGAAATAACAAAGCCTTGACATGGTCATAGTGAGCAGTTAGATAAAGCCAACTAGCGTAGTTCGAGAGAATATGTCTAGTAAATTGTTGTCGTTGCTCGAGAGAGAATTACGGCACCTAAAGTGCTCACGATCAGTAGAGAATACATAGGCAAAATTGTAGGGAACATAGCGGGAAGGATTCCGACAATTGGGGAAATCATAACTCTAAACCTCCTTAAATTTAACCTCCAACCCTTAGTATCTTTAGTTGTTAATTTACTGCTTTAGTTTCTTAGCTAATTAGTTAGATATAAGAATCTTAATCTTTATAACTTAGAAATTTATTCAAGCCTGTCTTCTTAACGATATTGAACAATTATGGCGAAACCTTAGTTCTCTGTGGGATTCGACTCCGGACTTATAGACCGGATTGTATTTGTAGCGACTGCTTATCCTTTTTAGGACTAGAGTTGGGCATGATCAGTAACACTGGGCACTTTAAGGAAACCTGTAAGGCCAAGTTTCAGTCTCAACAGAAAAATAAAGTTTTTGCTAAAAAGGTAACTACTGCTAGAGAACTTGGACCTTCATATAAAAGACGCATGATGCCGACTTGGACCAAAAGAACCCTCATTCATCCCTTTCCTCATTACAAGGGACCCAAACTTGTTTGGGCTCATAAGTCTAACCCTTAATTTCCTTGCACAAGGAGCAGTGAAGGGGAGCAGCCAACAATGGTACATGGATAGTGGTTGCTCAAAGCACATGACTGGAAGTACAAATGATTTCTTTCACTGAAGGCCCTACAAGGAGGGAGTGTATCCTTTGTAAATGGCAAGAAGGGATACATTCTGGGAGACGGAAGGATTGAGAATTCTCTCTCTCACTCTATTGAAATTTTTGTACTATGTCAACGGATTGAAGTACAACTTGTTGAGTGTTTCCCAAATCTGTGAAAAGAGAAACAAAGTAGAATTTGTATCAAAGATATGCATAGTCACTAATCTTGTGACTGGTAAAGTGGTGTTAGTGGTGAAAAGATATAAAAACATCTATGTTGCTAATTTTTAGTCCCTGCAGAGTGGTAATCTCAGTTGTTGTTAATGATGATGCTGAATTATGACACAGAAGGATGGGTCATGCAGGTTTTACGTTGCTGAACAAATTGGTCAAGAAGGACCTGGTTTGTGGTCTGCCCAAGTAAAGCTTTAAGGATCACGATGTGGGTGATGCGTGTGCAAAAGGAGAGCATGTAAGATCCTCTTTCAAGCCCAAAAAGAAAGTTGGTACCTTAAGGCCACTTGATCTTCTCCGCATGGATCTATGTGGACCTATGAGCGTACCAAGCAGAGGAGGAAATAGGAACATCTTCGTTATAGTGGACGACTATTCCAGATTCACCTGGACTCAGTTTCTCAGAACCAAGGATGAAACCTTCCAAGTGTTTGTTGCCTTTGTGAAGAAGATCCAGGTGAAGATGAGTAATAATGTGGTATGTATCAGGTCTAACCATGGGAGGGAATTTGATAATGCCAAATTCGAAGAATTCTATGTTGAAAATGGTATCACTCACAATTTCTCAGCTCCAACAACACCACAACAAAATCGTGTTGTGGAAAGGACGAATAGGAATCTTGAAGACATGGCAAGAACAATGCTGATTGATAGTGGTATTGCAAAAGGTTTCTGGGCTGAAGAAGTCAACACTACATGCTACTTGATAAACAGGTGAACGAAAGAAAGCCCAAGCTGACATATTTGAGGACCTTTGGATGTAAATATTTTATTCTCAACAACGGCAAGGAAGCACTTGGGAAATTTGATGCCAAAAGTGATGAAGGAATCTTTCTGGGATATTCATCACAAAGCAAAGACTGTAAAGTATACAACAAAGAACTAAATGTGTTGAGTAAAGCATACATGTGACAGGATGACAACTCTTGTGAAAAGGACTTGCATGATAAGGATGATCAAGACAGAGACCATTCAATTGTCCATGGTGAAGTCATTGACATGGAAAATGGAAATGCTGACATAATGAGTCACGTCAAGAAGTCTAATGAGGACGATGCAACTATATCTCCAACTGATGTAGAGGAACCTGGTCCCAAAATCACAACAACTGAAGCTGAGAACAGAGTTGTCGATGATGTCCAAGGCACCCCACATGCTGAGATGAGAACATAATCTTCAAAGTTTCACACTCACTTAAAAACATAATCACTCCTCTTGATTCAAGAATTCAAACCAGATCAAAGGCTAGAAACTCACTTGCCTTCTCACCCTTTCTCTCTCAAATAGATCCCAAAAACATCAATGAAGCATTAAAAGATGCCGACTAGATTACAGCTATGCAAGAGAGGAACAAAGTATGACACCTATTTCCGCGACCTGCATATCGAATTGTTATAGGAACCATGTGGGTATTGAGGATCAAACTTGTTGAGTTTAGAAACACAACTAGGAACAAGGAAAGGCTAGTAGTTCAAGGCTACAATCTGGAGATGGAATGACTATGATGAAACTTTTGCTCCAGTTGCTCGAATGAAGGCAATCAGAATACTTATTGCCTTTGCATCGCATATGGAATTCAAATAGTTCCAAATGGATATCAAAAGTGCATTTCTGAATGGTTTTCTACAATAAGAAGTCTTCGTCAAGCAACCACCTAGATTTGAGAATCATGAGCATCCTGAGCACGTCTTTAAACTTGACAATGCTTTGTATGGGCTAAAGAAGTCTTCTCGCGCTTGGTATGATGGGTTGTCAAAATTTCTTCTAGAAAATGGATTTACAAGAAGAAGAATTGACAACACCTTTTTAATGAAGAAACGAGGGAGGAACCTGCTCATTGTGCAAGTATATGTTGATGACATCATTTTTGGAGCAACAATCGACTCTCTATGTGAGGAATTTGCAAAAATCATTGGAAATGAGTTTGAAATGAGCATGATGAGGGAGTTGAATTTCTTCTTGGGTTTATAAGTGAAGCAAACTCACAAGGGGACAATGATAAGCCAGCAGAAGTACATTAAGGAGCTACTGAAGAGATTTGACATAGAAGCATAAAAAATCATTGATATTCCCATTGCCACGCCACTCCACTAGACATGGATGAACCTGGTTCCTATGTGAATGAGACCATGTATAGAGGTATCATAGGGTCACTCCTGTACCTCACAACAAGCAGACCAGATATTGTCTTTAGTGTGGGTCTTTGTGCCAGGTTTCAATCTAATCCAAAGGAATCTCATCTGAAGGCAGCCAAGAGAGTCCTGAGATATCTCAAAGGAACACAGTCAGATGTCGAACCCACGAGGACTTTTGATTAACTAATAACTAGATTAGACTATCCTAATTATCTAAACAAGAATTAAGCCTAAAAATATTTGATTATAAAATACTTAAATAAAAAATATAAACTATGAACTATGAACTTTGAACAGAGAAAGAGCAAAATTTTATAATATCAATGTAATAAAAATGATCTAGAGTTATGATCTATCTAACAATCCTATTGTATTCTTCAATTTAATTGACTGACTAATTTATCTAGTTTATTGGTTGACAAGGTTAATATATCTAATAAGAATATGTCGAGTTCATACTCGCCTATTCTAGCTAACCTAATGCCTATATGTCTATGGAGTTAGAATTAACAAGAACGCATTTATAATTCCTGTAAATCAACCAAGCAACGCAATTAGGTATATGTCTATGCTAACCGTGAATCTGTTCCCCAATGCCCAGGTTCAAGAACTTGCTCTACTCAATCCTATATGCAATCTAGAATTCCCACATTCGAGTTCAACTCAAGGTTCATAGATAGTATTCAATTAGTGATCAAGAAATTAAATAATTAAGCACATGATTGAATAAATAAACTAATATGATAAACTAAGAAAT
This sequence comes from Nicotiana undulata, assembly GCA_005239495.1. Taxonomy (NCBI): domain Eukaryota; kingdom Viridiplantae; phylum Streptophyta; class Magnoliopsida; order Solanales; family Solanaceae; genus Nicotiana; species Nicotiana undulata. The sequence continues at coordinate 83,478 of ML249866.1, forward strand.
CAAAACCAATATTCGAATAACAATAGTCATGAAAGAACCACAACCCTAGAACGTGAAGTTTAGCTCCACATAGACATGGTATCCAAACAATAAATCATATAAAGAAACACAAAAATTACCAAGTTTGATGGAAGAAAATATGAAACCCGGCCTCCACGCAGCTCTGTGCTCTCCCTAGGTCGAATTCCCTTAAAAAAGTATGTTAGATGACCTAAAAGGGGTGTTTTTGGATTATATATTGCGTATAAAAGTCGTAGGCCAAAGTTTTTGTTTTCCTCCGCTTCTTTAGCTTCGCATGCTAGGATGGATGTCGCATCCACCCTTTGTTCCTCCATCTCTGATGTGCCCAGGTGCGGATGCTAAGGCGGATGCTATGGTCCGATTTTACTGCCAAGGTTACACGAAATATGATTTTTTCCTAGGTTGGATGCGACTCCTCCCCTAGATAGAGCACCTTTTCCTTATATTTTTGCACTCCAAACACCCTAAATCATCACACGCAACTCAATTAGTCATAAAATTAATAATAACCATGTTGGGCATTTTTAACACCGAATAGCATCAAAAAGCGGTTAAAACAAGGGTAAAGTAACATCAAAACATATAGAAATATGCCCAACATCACCACCCCACACTTAAAACTTTGTTCGTACTCGAACAAACCATCACTATAGTAGACGAAACAAAATTAAGCGCTTATCATTCAAAGCACACTACACCTATGACCATGGTTGTTTGCAACAATTAGGCTATAGCATATACATTCAATAACTTCCCTTTAACTTATGCCATATTTCAAAAATATTCAAAACAAAAGCATCATTCTCTTAACAATCCTAGCCTCAAAAATCGACTCAATGTCACAATGCACTCGTGGCTTGAACACTCAACATCGTAGAGAAGTCTAATAACGTTAACTATCCCTTGTGAACTCATGTGCAAGAGAGTAAGTTGAACCACACATTTGAATCTCATGATCAAATATAGTCTAAGGACTCACTTGTATATAAAAGAAATTTCTCTCTCACAAAGAAGTCACATGCAAGCAATTGGTACCATATGCTTTCCCATAATGTGAATATCTACTAACATAAGCTCGCTCGATCTAAAATCAATTAGGACTTTTCTATGGTTGTAATGTGGGATAAGGGTCGGGTAGAATATGTTTTAGGAATAGTGACTAACCCTCCTAGGCACTTCAACACATCACATGACAATCTTTAAGCGCATATTTCTTCAATTCAACTTCACAAACAATATCACTCCCAACAATAATTCCTTTTTCTTTAAGCACTATCATCATTTTACACTCCACTAGCAAAAATAAGATATTTATTCAACTATATTTTTTATTTTTATTTTTTTCCAGATATTTTTCTTTCCCAATTTCCACTAGTGGCGCATTCTTTTACAAAAATAAGTGAACCTTTCTTTATTTCATTGGTTCCACTCTAAAGCCACCCCACACTTAGTCCCTTCTTACTTATTTTAGTACTCATTTCACAATTAAAGTTCTTTAAGAGGTAAAATAAAAAAAAGCATCAATTAAGAACAAAAAGGGTATAGGCTCGGTACGACAGATAAGAAGAGCGACTCAAAAACGAAAAGAAGAGTATGAGGGGCAGCGGCTCACCGATAATTGGGTTCCAAATAAAATACTATAGGCTCAAAAAGGGGTAACTAGGGATAAATTGTATTCATGCTAAGCAATAAGGCTCAAAAAAGATTAAAGAAAACCTAAAATCATTCTTCAAACCGAGTATCACCTAAAATACGCTTCAACTCATATACCGAGAAAGTTCTAGACTCAATCACAAAAACATGGACTACACAAAAACCTCACCACACATGACACACGACTCACTAAGGACGGTCACATTCCGACTCTCAATTAATGCAAGTATTCACAAACCCAAGAGATACTAATCATTAAGCAAAAAGTGAACATAAGTCAAGTGAATGAGACATATGCATCATTAACATGCTATCCAGTATGTATAAGCATCATAGATAATTTCAAGACATAGGAAAGATACTACACATGCCAAGGCCTAAATATGCTACTATCAAACAAGTCAAGGAAACCTATGTTCATCATTCTTCCTTCATTATTCCCTAAATTCCTAATATACTCTAGAAAAATAAAACTATGACCCGGTTCAAACTACATCCTATGGAAAAGAACCGGGGCACAAAGAAAAACCACAGTGGATTATTACTACCTAAAAAAAGAGATATTTTTGTATTTTTTTTTAATTTTTCAATAATTTCTTTTAGAATTTAATCCCTCAAGAAAAATGTCTAGAAGATCCATCGCTGGAAAAAGTCCAATTTTCTACTCATTTTTTTTCGTTTTTTAGGAGCTACTAAAATACTACTCATCTATAACAAAACAAAAATATGAAACTAAAAAAATAAGTATTAACATACTAATATAATACTACTAATAATATAAAGAAATTCTCCCACCCCACACTTAAAAGAGTGCAGTATCCCCAATGCACAAATAAAGCAAAACAACAACGATGGTGGAAAGAAAATCCCTGAAAGGCCAACGGCCGAAGCAATCATGGCTCACGAGATACTCAGATTTTCCTCAGGCATGGTCCTTTGTGTGGGCACCCCACACTTAGTTCTCACCATCTAGCTCGCTTTTGCACTCTTCCAATGGCTTAGCTTCCTATGCTAGTAATCCTACAGAATCAAAACAAACACTATAAAATAATTATAATAACAATAAAAATAAAAGAAAGCAGTAAAACTAGGTTGCCTCCCAACAAGCGCCCAATTTAATGTCGCGACACGACTTGTACTATTGTTTGCCTCCGCCTCGAACTTATGAATTTTACCTCTAACATGGCATCCAGTCTGCAACTATGCTCCAGTGGTGGGGCTACAAAGATAACCAGGTGATCACGTCCAACTATGCCTTATAAAAAGGACTAAGCGCTCGTTGCAATTATAATCCGGTTTACAAGTCCGGAGTCGAATATCACAGAGAACGAAGGCGTAGCTACAACTATTCAATATTTCTAAGAAAATAAGTTCGAACAATTCGTAAGTTATAAATATTAAGATTCTTATATCTAATTAACTAAATAATTAAAGTAATAGATTAACAACTAAAGATACTACAGGTTGGAGAAAAGATTAAGGAGGTCTAGAGTTATGATTTCCCCAATTGTCGGAATCCTTCCCGCTACGTCTTCTATGATTTCGCCTAAGTATTCTCTACCGATCATGAGCGCTCTGACTATCGTAAATCTCTCCCGATTAATTACGATAATTTACTAGACATACTCTCTCGAGTTACGCTAGCTACATTTAATTACAACTCACTTAGATCGCACCCAAGGTTTCGTTATCCCTAATCCCACCTTTAAACCCTCGGTTATTGATTCCTCATATACTTTGGGAGTGATGTTGTTCAAAAACTACCTAAATATGCACTCTCTCCTGAGTAATACACACTAAAAAGGCACAGTCAATTAAGAGCTCTTCAACCAACCACAAGAATAATATAGTTGAACAAGTAGAGAAATCCAACGACTCAATTATATAAAAACATAATAAGAATTTATCCTACAAAAGGTTCAATCAAAACCCTAGATAACAAATTAGCTATTCATAAAAGTATGTAAAAATACAATACTAAAAGTCATAACCAATAATAAAAAATAGGAAGAGGAAGGAAAACTCGTAGAAGAATTCTCCGCCTTGCTCCTATTGTGTCCCTGCCTCCTTAGGTCGAATATGTGTCAAAAGTATGTCCAACCTCCTCAAAATACCATTTTCCATGTATATATCCAAGTAGGGTCGGTTCCAAACAATTATACCTTCTTCTACGTGAAAAAGGACAGTGTTTCAGGTCTGAAGTAGCGCGGACGCGCTAAGACCACGCTCCGGCCGTGCACATCGAATAGTATTCTTCCCCAGCCCGCATTAGGTCCGCGGTCGCGGTTTCGACCGCGTTTTTCACCCTGTTCCGTTTAGAATTTGGAAAACCGTAAAACTTGAAAGTTGTATCCCTTTGAGTTATCTTTCCAACCATATATTATATATTTCAAATGGAGTTTGTATCAAAGAGTTATGTCTATTTTACTAGATAGTACGCAATATGCCTCCTCTAGTCTTTGTTTGTTCTTAACTATCAAATTTGACCCCCGAACACGATCCCAACTTAATTCTTTGGGCTTTTACTCAGACTTCAAAGCTCCAAATCACTTGAATTCATTGCCTAACATCTATATAGCTCGGAATCACTCTTACAAGGCATAAAACTCACAATTAGTGCAAAACACTAGAGATTAAAGCTCAAACTCAATTAAAGTGCAGTAAACTAGAGTGTAATAGGCGAGTAAAATACGTAATTATAGCCTATCATTACCATGCCAAGTAATACATTTTTCACTCTGCATTTCTCGGCCTTTAGATGAGGAATGTAATTTTTACTTTTTGGCATGACAAATTTAAGAATATAGGCATCCTCATCCTCACTCTTTGACTCTCCGATAGGCTCAGATGGCTCGATTACTATCTTACTATCTAAACACATTGTGGAAAATGATTGGATTGAGGTCTAATGTGCCCTAACTCATGAATTGTACTATTAATAACATTCCTATTTATACACACACTAAATTTTCCAAAAGTAATGTTATCTACCCCCCCACATGACTCCAGAGCACTATTCTCAACACTGACATCCTCAAGAAAAACATGATCTAAGAATTGATATTCTCGTTTTAGCTCCTCAATTTGGTCTAGAAGATTTTCTTCATATTTACACAACTCATCCTGAAATTGTTGGGCGTAATACGTATCAACCTTTGCATTCAAATCTGCATCCAAGTTATGCACAACCAAGCAAAAATTGTTAATTTTATGTGCAAGTTCAACTCTCTACTTAGAACAATCATTCATCAATGTTGCTAGAAGACAACGTCGTTACGTATATTTCCTTAATTGAGAATGTTCATCCCAATACCAACCCTTATTCCCATATTCAAATTCAGACATCCCAGAGTTCAGTTCATGATAAGCCCAAAAAGACGGACCATAAAGGTCTTCCGTCAACCAAGCATCTTTATCAATAACTTTACCTCTAAATATTTCATCCCCAGATGTCATGTTGAGAGAACTAGAAACACACTAAGAGAAAAGTCAAATAGTTATAAAAATTTAAAATATTTACAAAAAGAAAAAACAAAACCTGTAAAGATAAAATAAAAGTCTAATCTAGAAAAATAGCTAAATTTAAGTCCCCGGCAATGGCACAAAAAACTTGTGGCGGCTAAACGCACACGCAGGTATACGCGGTCGTCAGTAATAAAGTGACTAAAATTGGATGTCGAACCCGTGAGGACTTGTGACTAACTATTGAATAAATTAGACTATCCTAATTATCTAAACAAAGATTAAACCCAAAAGTGGTGATGCTAAAGTAATTAAACTAAAAAGAAAATAACTAATGAACTTAAAGCAGAGAGAGAGCAGATTTTTATATTATCAATATGATGAAAACGATCTAGGGTTATGGGCTATCTAACATTCCGATTGTATTCTTCAATTGAATTAACTAACTAGTTTTTCTAGTTTATTGGTTAATAGGGTTAATATTGCTCATAAGAATCCGTCGAGTTCTTACTCGCCTATTAAAGCTAACCTAACACCTATATCTCTATGGAGTTAGAATCAACAAGATCGCATTTATAATTCCTGTAAATCAACCAAGCGAGGCAATTAGGTATATGTCTATCCTAACCGTGAATCCATTCCCCGATGCCCAGGTTCAAGAACTTGCTCTACTCAATCCTATATGCAATCAAGAATTCCCACTTTCGAGCTCAACTCCAGATTCATAGATAGTATTAAATTGAGGATCAAGCAATCAAATAATTAAACACAAGATTTAATAAATAAGCCAATACGATAAATCAAGAAATCAAAATCAATATTCGAATAACAATATTCATAAAAACAACCCTAGAATGTGAAGTTTAGCTCCACACATACATGGTAGACAAACAAAAAAGCATACAAAAAACATAAAAATTACGAAGTTTGATGGAAGAAAAGATGAAACCTGACCTCCACGAAGGCTTTGTGCTCTCCCTAGGTCGAATTCCCTTCAAAAAATGTGTTAGATAACCTAAAAGGGGCGTTTTTGACTTATATATTGCGTACAAAAATCGTGGGCCAAAGTTTTCCTTTTCCTAATCCGACTCAGCTTTAGGGATTGATGCTGGGGTGGATGCTCCGCATCCACCTCGTCCTCCACTTATTCAGCTTCGAATGCTAGGATGGATGTTTCACATCCACCCTTTGATCCTCCATCTCTGATGTGCCCAGGTGCGGATGCTAAGGTGGATGTTATGGTTCGACTTCACTACCAAGGTTACACAAAATATGAATTTTTTTTCTAGGTTGATGCAACGCATCCAACTTCTCCTCCTCTAGCTAGAGCACCTTTTCTTCATATTTTTTCACTCCAAACACCCTAAATAATTACACACAACTTAATTAGTTATTAAACCAATAATTAAACCATGTTAGGCATTTTTAACACCAAATAGCACCAAAAAGCAGTTAAAACATGGGTAAAGTAACATCAAAACGTACCGAAATATGCCCAACATCAACTGGTTCTCTACTATCCCTCAGGAGACAACTTTTATATAGTTGGGTATGCTCATACTGATTACGCGGGGTATCTTGTGCATAGGAAAAGCACTTCTGGCATTGCACACTTCATGGGATCATGTCTAATATCATGGAGTACAAGAAAACAGAACCCAGTGGCCCTCTCAACTGAAGAAGTTGAATATGTGGCGACTGCCTCTTGTTGTGCTCAACTACTGTGTATTAAGCACCAGCTGGAAGACTTTGGACTGTTCTCTTATTGCGTTCCCTTACTGTATAACAACACCAATGCATTCAACGTGGTCAAGAATCTAGTTCAACATAAGAGAACAAAGAACATCGATGTGCGACACCATTTTCTCAGAGACAATGTTGAAAAGAGGCTCATCTATATGAAATTTTGCAGCACAGAAGATCAAATTGCAGACATATTTACCAAAGCACTGAGCATAGAGCACTTTGAAAGGAATCTCTTGGCGCTAGGGTTGATAAAACCAAACTGAGGACCTAGCCCTCGATGATTGTCTATGAAGGAAATGTACAGGTAAATTAGCTGAAAAGTGTTTTCTGGAAAAGTCTAACTCATTTCTATACCGTTACATGTAGACACACATGATGATTGCAGAGCAAAGAAGTTACTGCATTGCAGGTTGGTCAAAGGACGAAGCTTACATCTGCAAAATCTATCAGGGAACCTGGTTCCCTCGACTCAGGTTAGTAGTTTCTCTGTACTCTCATGCATAATTTTTTAAACAAACGGTGCCACATCATCACTGTCAGTTTCTTTTCTTTCCCAATTTGTGAACCCAAAGCGACCCAACTACCTAAATTGCCGCATATTCCTATCCAGTCCCTCAACCCTCTTAAATACACCCTTTCACAATAACTTTCACCACTGTTTACATCAAAAAATCCAAAATTTCCCCTTTTTTTTCTTCAAACCAAACTCTCTTATCTTCAACTCACTACACTCTACCATTCTGAACATCAGGAAACTCAAGATGTTCCCAGTATCATCCTTACTGAGTCCTCACCTGTTGAAACGCCAGTGATAGAACCCACACTCTCCACTTTGACCAGTCCAAACCCTAAGTCTGAGTCACAACCACCCTTTGCTTCCTCTCCAACCCAATCGAGTACTAGTTCTCATCGGAGTCGCAAAACTTTGACTCCCAAGAAGTTTGTGGCTACGACCTCTCCTTTTGCCTCGCCGAAAAAAAATATTGAAAAAGATACAGTCAAAGAAGAAGAGAATCAAGAAATTTCCAGTCTACCAATGGAAGAAATTTGTGGCAAAAACCAAGATGTTGGTCATATGCATGATGAATCGACAATGACAACCCCTAGCCTTGAGTCTACATGTAATACTCCCCCTACTTCTGGGTTTACCATGGGGTTACAAGAACAAAAGGCCATAGAAAATATGTTGTCAATAGCTGCCGATGGAGTTGTTATTGAGGATGGTGAGGGTGTGTCTGAGTCTTAGGGGAAAGAAAATAGTGCACTAGTGGAAAATAGGGAATTTGTGCCTGTTGAATCATCATCGCCGAATAGTACTACTGGGGTACCAACTGAGGGACCTGATCCCTCCACAGAGGAGCCAACTCTTCGTTCTTCTAATGCACCCCAGGTCAGTACTGATCCTGCTCCCTCTCCTCACTTCTTTGCTGAACCTTTGTCTATGGTTGCTCCTGAAATGAGATATTTATCTGAAGAAGAGAATGAGGACATTGAAAATGATCAGGATAATGTGGCTATTTATAGTTTTATCAGGGCTAGTAATAGACATGCTACTACTCAATTGCCAACTCCTAAGAGACCTACCACTAGGTTGCAAAAGAAGGAGGCTTTTGAGTCTGTTATTAAGAAAAGCCAAGAGCAACAAAAGAGGAGAATATTGGTAAAGGATGGGAAGGTTGTGAATGAAAAACTAGTGCATGATGTTAATGTTGATGATGAAGTGGATGAGGAATCCGGTTCCTTAACTTGAAATTTCTCACAGAAGCACACTATCCCCAAGTCAAAAGGGGGGTCCTCTGTGAGTACAGAGAGTTTGAACGAAGTTGAAGGTGACAACTCTAGTGAAAAGATAGTCGAGGAATCTGGAGAAAATATGACAAAAGAATCCGTTGAAAAGGTGTCTGAGAAGAAGATGTCTGAGAAATCTACTGAGAAGGGAAAGAGTGCTCCGAAATCAGTGAAAATGAAGGGTGATGCCAGTGAGGAACCTAGTTCTTCCAAAAAGGCCAAGGTTGATGATACCCAGGATGTTGGCAAGGAAACATTGAAAAATCAAAAGGTGTTGTGGGGTCGTACATTTGCCCCTGATATTCTAGATATGGATAGCATGCGCCAAGTGGTGGAGATCTGTGAATTTCAATAGTGGACACACCTGTTCAGAGTCATAGGTGACAGTACGAAAGTGTATGAGGAAGAAGTGCGCAGTTTTTATGCCGACTTCTTTATAGTTGAGGATGATCATATTTGTATGATGGTGAATGGTGTTGATTTTGTGATGAACTCTATTGTGCTGGAAGCTATTTTGGGAGTTCCTGCTGAGGGTTTGTCTTCTATTAGGGAACCTACTCTTCGAACTTTAGAAATGCTATCTTGAAGGATAAGACAGTTCAGCAAGGGGAACGGGTACACAAGAAGGCCTTCCTTCTAGTGTACCAATTGCTATTTGAATTGGTGAACAAGGTTTTGCTCCATCGTGCAGATAGAAGGTCCATTACATCTCGAGAAGACCTGGTTCTCATGGAAGCACCGGATGGCTACACAACCATCAAACTACCTGGCGTCATGATAGAACACATGCAGAAGGTGGCAGAGTTCAAGGATGGTAATCATGGGCTGCCTACTAAGATGTTTGAGTTCTTCAAAGTCTCTTTAGGAAAAGATAAAGTGGGTACCCGAAAGAAAACCTTCTCCAAGACCACCCTCGATGAATGTGTGCATTGATAAGGTTAGAGGGGTTGGTAGAATTTATACTATCTCCCAGTTGATCACCGTCCAAAACAGTTCCACTGATGAGATAAGAAAGCTGAAGGCAAGGGATGGCATTCTTGAGGGTCAGCTAAGTCAGCTTCAGGAGGCACCTGGTTCCAGCAGCTTTCAAAGCACAGAGGTTGCCCGTCTGACCAAGGAAAATGCAGACCTCAGGAAACAAGTTATGGATCTGAAGGAGAAACTTCTCTATGAGCAGATGTCAACAAATTCTCAAATGGACATCCTTCTCAAAACCCTTGCCTCTTCCTCTAAGCCTTCCTCTTCTAGTTCTCCCTAGAAAGTGTTCATGTTCCAGTGCCAAGTCTTAGTGTTTGTCCCTTGTTTTAAGTTATGATGATGTTTATGAATGATACTTTTGTTTTTACTGTTTTTATTTTTGGATGTGATGGTAACAATGGAACTGTTCAATGCTTAATATCCAAATGTTAATAATTTCCCGCTGATATTTTTCTTTTCTCTATCTGTCTTACGGTATGAGATCAGAAAAAGGTGAGTTGAGAGAAAGGGTTGACATAATGTTTTTGAGAAATTCCATTGCTTTTCTTTGTTTTTCACTATTTCTGTCTGGATTTGGAACAAAAAATGAGGGGGGAGGGGGAGGGGGAGAAAGAAAAGAAGGGGGAGGTGGGGCCGTGTGGGTGGACGACAATGGGGGAAATAACACAAGGGGTGAAGGAAATTTTGAGGGGATGGGGAAAGTAGGCTTGGTTTATTTTCTTTCTTTTTAGTTTGTATTTTCTTTTTCTGGTTTTAGAATTTTTTTAAATCAAAACTATTGTAGTCACGCGCGTAATTTTCGTGACTTGCACAAACATATCCACATCATCTCTATCACTGTCACATGTGCATGGTCAACGGTCAAATAGGTTTATTATTTACCAGATACGTGAGTTTGAGTATTCAAATGGTAACAATGTAAGTTCGTGTATCGGCTTTAATATAATTAATTTTAACATATATAATTGTTTAAGCTAAAATTGTCGAATTCAAATAAACTCAATAAATATACTCTACATTCGCCCCTGATTATATGTAATTTCCAGATAATAAGTGTAATTATTTATTAGCTGAAAAAATAAGCAGGCAATTTGCAAAGTCTCTTAATGAACTTAGCGTCTGGTTTTATTTCTACTTTTTTCTATTTTTTGGTAGAAAGGAAAAGACGAAAACCCAACAGAAAAAACAAAAAAGAATTATGTTAGGACACTTGTAATAGAATATATATGCTATATCGAAAAAAGTGAGGAATTTTAAAAATGATTCCCTCCGCGTAAACAAAAAGTCTAAACATAAAGATTTTTTTTTTATATTTATAATTTTAAAACAAAATATATACATTGTACCTCCTTTTAAATGAGTGATGGGTTAGAGTTTTACGTGCATTTTCATTTTTTTCTCTTCTTATAAATAAATGAATTTAGATTTCAGTAGATCCCAAACAAGTTCATGTTATGGGATACTATGATGACATGTGCATTCCTTTTTCATAAGCATCTCAGCCCTATTGCCAGTCCTGCTTGACTTGTCCTCGTTGTCCGCCCTCCGTTCCATGAGATTTGCCCCATTACGAGGGAGCGTCGGGCTATGATACCATAATTATCGACCCAAGTTCATGGTAACATCATCTGTTTTAGGCCCATAGATCTCACGGATTTGTCCATAAAGGTGACATCATTGAGCTCAAAGAGTGCGTCCTTTGAACTTGTGTTGTCCTTAAAAAGCTCTTTAAATTCTCTTTCATTCGACGTGAAATTCACCTGAGATGATATGTACACCTTTTATTGAGAAGCTTGCAAGCTTAAAAGCTGGCCAATCCTACTTGACCGCCCTCGTCGATCACCCTCCATCATGAGCATCACAACATACTAAAAAGAAATATGCCAAATAAAATAAAAAGAAGGTTTTGTGTAATATATAATCAAGGACGAGTCGACGACCATAAAGTTTTGGGGCATGAACCACTATAGCAACTGGCAAAATATAATAATGAAGTGGACTTGTCTCCAAGTCAGATGAAAAAAATAAAGAAAAAGAGAAATGATTAAAGAATCATACTCTATTTCGGAGATTGTGTGTTTTTATGTCTTTGCTCAACAATCATTTGAATGATCAACTATAATACTGGCTTAAGGTAGTTATATATGTATCTATTTGATATTTCCACTTGAATATTATTTAAATTAAATGAACGGCAGAATAGGAACATCACAAATTGGGAGACCCTGCTTAAAATTGGTAAAATAAATAGCCTACAACTACCTCTTTAAGCTATTAGAAAAACAATGTGATTTTAAGCTATCTAATAGCTCTGAAAGCTCATTATGTCATTATTAATTAATATTTCTAATGTAACAATAATGTTCTTGGTCTTAATTACTTCATGATTATTTGATTAGCTTGAAGTCTATCCCTAATGTTCAATCCTTTGCCAATTCTCACATAAACATTTTTGTTGATATCCTTTTGTAAGAAGAGGAAAATCCATGATCTAGAATTAGTGGGTACAAAATGTACGTGTAACGACTCGCTCGATCGTTTTAAGAGTTATAGTACCGATCCTCTGTTTACTGTTTTCCACGTGCCTTTTTCTGTTTATGTGTCTTGCCGGGAGGTGTTGTGTATGATTTCAGAGTGTTTTGGGATACTTAGTCCCTAAACGGAAGCTTAAGTCTTAGGATTTGGACCGTAGTCGGAATTGTGTGAAGACGACTCCGGAATGGAGTTTCGTCGGTTTTGTTAGCCCAGTTGAGTGATTTTGGACTTAGGGGCGTGTCTGTATTGTGTTTTGGAGGCCTTTAGCTCATTTAGGCTTGAAATGGCGAAAGTCGAACTTTTGGAGATTTTGATCGGTAGTGGACTTTATGATATCGGGGTCGGATTCCGATTCCGGAAGTTTGAGTAGGTCCATAGGGTTGAATATGACTTGTGTGCAAAATTTGGGGTCAATCGGACATGATTTGATAGGTTTCGACATCAGTTTTGAGAATTTGAAGTTTCAACTTCTTTAAGTTTGAATTGGAGGGTGATTCATGATTTTAGCGTTGTTTGATGCGATTTGAAGGCTCGTCTATGTTTGTATGGTATTTTAGAACTTGTTGGTATGTTTGGTTGAATCCCATGGGTCTCTGGTGGATTCCGGGTGGTTAACGTACTAGGTTTTTGACTTGAAAGACTACAGAAATTGCTGGTGTTTCAGTTGCTGGTTTTCTCTTATGCGATCGCGTAAGCTTGTTTGGGGGTAGTGACATTTTACCCTATGCATTCGCGAGTAAGGGGACGCAATCGCGTAAGTTAGTCAGGCTGTGCATCGCGAACGCGTGGGCTAGATCGCGTTCGCGAAGAGGAAGTGAAGCAGCAGCGAAGTTCAAGAGTTGTTCTTCGTGGTCGCGTGAGGACGGACGCGATCGCGTAGGTGTAAGCATCCAGTGGTTCGCGATCGCGTATGAGATGACGTGTTCGCGTAGCATGTTTTATACGGTTGGAATTTTGTTCTACGCGATCGCATGAGATGTTCCGCGGTCGCGTAGTGTGAGCACCTGGGCAGAATATATAAAATTTCAAAAACGAGGGTTAGCCATTTTTAATAAAACTTGGGTTTGGGAGCCCGGATTTGGGCGAGATTTTGAGGGATTTTCAGAGACATCGATTGGGTAATGATTCTACACTTCATTTTGGTTATATCTCACTAATCTATCATTAATTTCGGATTTTGGGGTTGAAATTTGGGAAAAATTGGAAGAAGTTCTTCAACTAAAATTTCGAGTTTTGAAAGGGGATTTGTGGTCGGATTTGAATAATTTTTATATGGTTGGGCTCGTGAGTGAATGAGTGTTCCTATTTTGTGACTTTTACCCGATTCTGAGATATGGGTCCGGGAGGCTTTTTGGGACGATTTCCTAAATTCTCGCTTTAGCTTAGATTTCATTGACTATATTAGTCTCTTATAGCTATATTTATGGGATGTAATTGATTTTGGCTAGATTTGGGTCATTCAGAGCCGGATATTCGTGGGAAGAGCATTGTTAACGATTGATTGAGCTTGGTTCGAGGTAAGTGGCTTGCCTAACCTTGTGTGGAGGAAATCCCCTTAGGATTAATTTGGTACTGATATTGCTATGTGAGCGCCGTGTACACGAGATGACGAGTGCGTACACGGGTTATTTATGTAAAAACCTGATATTTACTGAGTAATTACCCGTTCTCACCTTAATTGAATATACTAGCATTTTAATTGTTAATTCGAACATGTATATGTATATATAGTTGGGAAACGAGTTAAGCTTGAACCTACAGAATCTGCCCTAAATCCGTCTTTGTGTTTAAGATCAACTTTGCTTAATGCAACTTGTACTCCTAGTGTGAGTGTGTGCTGTCTAATAGAATTTCAAATTATCAATCCCAATCCATAATATAAGAATAATTAGGCATGATAGCTCAGTGAATATATGCTAGTATTCCACAAGAAATGTTAAAAGTAGTGTAGAGATGCCCCCATAGACTATATTCTCCTTTTATCATCTTAATGTTAAGAGGAACTTTAAAGAATCATTGTTTGATATGCAATATATTCCTCTCTTTTTTTTTACTGATATTCTGTATCTTTTTCTCTTTTTCATTAAGACAGGTGGACTTGCTCTAAAACCTAATATAAGGGACAAAATACAGTTATAGTAAATCTTTCACCTAGGAGACATTTGTTTTGTTCTAACAGTAAATGTGTTGGCTTAGGTTTTGTCAAAAGGTTTTGAAAGAATAAGTTATTGACATATTCATGTTTTCATAGCTTGTTTATAAGTCTTTTCAGCATATAAAAAGGAATTTAGGAGCAGTCCTTGTATAATATTTAAACAGTGCTGCATTTCCATTTCTATCTGAATCTTGATCTTCGCTTTCTCTGTGGCGCGACTTTATTTTTTATTTAATTTTTTGTCACAGCTCAGAGTCTCGACGGATTCATCAGTAGACGAAATTTTCAATTTCAAATACTACTGTTTATTGCTGTAACTTTAACAATACAATTCCACTTTTCCTATGAGTATCCAAAGGGCAAAAAACTCAACATATGCAACTGATTATACTTTACATGCACAAAAACAGTCTTCATCATACATGGGATTTAGTCTTCCACCAGCAACTTCTGCTGAAGACCACAGTTTTTTTTCTAATGCTAATTCATCGTCGAATAGTACTATTATCGGTCGTATTGGTTCACCATCTTCAGCCTTCTTTGCCACGGAACGTTACCTTGGATTAACACAGTATGATGATGATCAACAAGATAATTGTTCCCAACTGTCCAAGAATTATGATTTTCAAATACCATCATATGGTGGTTTCTTGCCTGATTCATCGGCTGAAGTTTTGCATGATTTTCATCCCAAGATTTCCCCGCCACCATTCGTCAGATCACAATTCTCGAGCAGTCAACCCTTTAATCCTGATCGTTATAATAGTCCTTTCAGCAACCTAACAGAGAAAGAGAGAATATTGCATCTTAAGAGAAAATTGCTTGGTGAATTCGACAGTGCTTCAACGCCTTTTGATGGAAATCAAGATTTCAGTGTTAGTAACTTTTAACAAATAGCTTCTCTTTTGTATCTTCTTGTTTTATTGCTTTTTGGGAGAAACTACTGCTGCTTAAAAAATAGACCTTGTGATCCCAGCTCTTCTGCGTACCCCGCACATAGTGAGAGCTTAGTATCTGTAGGGGCAGATTTAGGGTAGGGTGTTCACCCGAGGCAAAATTTATTTTTTACCTCTATATATTATGTTTTGAATCCCCTTGACACAGTCCAAAATCATAGCTTAGTGGTTAAGGGAGTTCAAAACCATAGTAAGTTTATTCGTTCTATTCCCACTAGCTATAACCCTTTTAACTTTTTCCTTTTTTAACCCTTTGGCGGTAATCCTACTTCCGCCACTGAGTGCCCGACTTGCTTTTTTTTAACTGCTTCTTAAAAGACTTAAAATTGGCACCATTTTGAGTTTTTTTTTTGTTATGTTTTTACAGCTCCCTCATAATTCATGTGGTAGTCACTTGGATTATATGAAGCAACAATCAGGATTTCCTTCGGCTAATTCTAATAATTCTACATGTTCTGGAGGATCTGTGTGCAATAAAACAAGAATTAGATGGACTCAAGATCTCCACGATCGGTTTGTTGAGTGTGTAAACCGCCTGGGAGGCGCTGACAGTAAGTAATTTCAAAAAGGACTTTCTATTTTTAGTTTGGTCCTGACCATTTTTACTAAGGATTTGATTCATTCATCTTATCATCAGAGGCAACACCAAAGGCAATACTAAAGCTGATGGAGTCAGAAGGTTTGACCATTTTCCATGTCAAAAGCCATTTGCAGGTATATTTATTTATACATTTGAAACCTATGTTTCTCGAACTCTTCGAAAATGTGTATTTTTGGAGGATCCAACACAGGTGCGATATCATTTTAGAGAGTCCGCGCAACATAGTTTGAAACAACTTCCTTTTTGTTGTCTTTTCAGTACTGTTGTATTGAGTTTTGAGGGAATATTTTGTGTTGTCATATCTATATTTTAATTTTTTTTGCAGAAATATCGAAATGCGAAGTACATCCGTGAACCTACAGATGGTATGTGTATTTAATTTGACTTTAAGTTTTCATGGTTGAGAAAATATATTTTCTTGATTTTAGACATCTTGGTTTTTCTCTCGACATTTTCTTGATTTTAAACATCTTAATTTGTTTTTTTTTTGTGTGTGTGTTTGCCAAACAACATTAGCTTTTCAGCAGCTTTAATTCGATGAGTATTACATGTTATATCCAGGGGATCAGGGCTTATAATGATTAGAAATCAATATGACTTATGCAGTTTAAAAAAGAAGAATAGTAAAGGGAAAGCAGAGAATTTTCCGTATAGTAATCTTACAGTAAGAAGGTATTATAAGGAAAAAACATAAAAACTTTTACTCCAACTGTAGTTTATGTGAAGCTATTTTCTTTTTGGTCCGTTCCAAAAAGAATAACTCATTTTTAAATTTGGAAACAATTTAACTTAAACTTTCAATTATACCCTTGACGAGAAGTTTTTATAACCAAACAAATACTCTGGACTCCTTTGTGATTTGATTAACACTACAAATTCTAAAAGTCTTCATTTTTTTCTTAAATTTCGTGTCCAGTCAAACATGTTTACATGAATTGGAACGGAGGGAGTAATTCTGTTAAGAATAAGTAGACTGATCACAGTTTTGTCCTTGTATGTTGCAGGAAAATCTGAAAAGAGAAACTGCCCGAATAATGTGTCACAAATTGACAGCAAAACGTATATTTTTCATCTCAGTTAATTTTCCTGATAAACATAATTAGCTGGAAACTAAATCTGATGGAAACATTTGTTGCAGGGGAATGCAAATCAAGGAAGCACTGCAAATGCAACTCGAAGTCCAGAGGCGTCTGCACGAGCAACTAGAGGTAACATTTGAGTCATGATATATAGTTTTCTAGAGCCAAAAGATCAGTGATATCAAGACATGTTGTTTGATTCCTATACATTAAACTAGATTCAGCGGAAGTTACAGTTGAGGATTGAAGAACAAGGAAAACAGTTGAAGATGATATTTGATCAACAACAAAGAACAACAAGAAGTCTATTGGACACTCAAAATTCAACCATTTCAACTCCTCAACACAATCCATCTACCCTCTATGATCATATGGTTGTCCAAGGCTATGATAATATTCACTTCCAATCTAAAATAAGTTAAGTGCTATATATAGATACCATCAATTACAAGTTTTGAGGAGAAAGTCCAGTTTAGCTTTTTCTTGTACAAGGTTTTAGAAGGAGCTTGTTTTTCTCCATAAAAATCAAGAAGTGACCCTTAAAAACTACCAAAAATGTAAACTATATGTAGTACAATGTCCATAAACTTCATGCTGAATGTAGGTGTTTGTTTCTCTAGTGACATATGAGTTTGATATACTTCACAACTCGTGAAGTGTTCGCTTTGTTTTTCTGCAGTTTCCCTCTGTCATAAGATACTGTATTTTTGCCTTTACCTTCACTCTGTGTGATACTTAACTCTTTACCATGAACATGACATAATTTGTATTTCCCTTGAAATTTGTTTCCTAATTTCCTTTCTTGGATGTTTTTTGATATTATTTGAAAACGCAAATACATTAGGCTCTTGCGCTTGTCTTCAATCAACCATTTGGTGAAACACAATGCAGAAAAACCAAAGATAGCTTCAGGTTAAAAGTCAAATACACATGTTCAGAATACACGTACCGTAACGACCCGGCCGGTCGTTTTGAGAGTTATAGCCCCGATCCCTGTATACTGCTTTCCCCGTGTCATTTTCCGCTTATGTGTTTTGACGGGAGGTGTTGGTTGTGGTTTCAAAGTGTTTTGGGACACTAAGTCCTTAAAAGGAAGCTTAAGTCTTAGGATTTTGACTGTAGTCGGAACTATGTGAAGACGACTCCGGAATGAGTTTCATCTGTTCTGTTAGCTTCGTTGGGTGATTTGAGACTTAGGGGCGTGTCGGATTGTGTTTTGGAGGTATGTAGCTCATTTAGGCTTCAAATGGCAGAAGTTGAATTTTTGGAGGTTTTGACCAGTAGTAGACCTTTTAATATCGGGGTCGGATTCTGATTCCGAAAGTTGGAGTAGGTCCGAAATGTTGAATATGTTTTGTGTGCAAAATTTGGAGTCAACCGGACATGGTTTGATAGGTTTCGGCGTCGGTTGTGGAAATTGGAAGTTTCAAGTTCATCAAGTTTGAATCGGAGGGTGAATTGTGTTTTTAGCGTTGTTTAATGTGATTTGAGGGCTCGACTAAGTTCGTATGATGTTTGAGTACTTGTTGGTATGCTTGGTTGAGGTTTAGGGACCCTCGGGTGTGTTTCAGATGCTTAATAGATGAAATTTTTGACTTTGGGAATTGCTGAGATTCTGGCCTTCTGGTGTTTCGCACTTGCGGTGGGGAGACCGCATGTGCGGACTCGCATGTGCGGAGTGAGGGGCGTTGTTGCGTTTTTGGTCAAGGAGGTCAGGGAGCGGAGGTGCGAGAAGGGTAGCCGCATCTGCGCATCCACAGATGCGGAGAAATGGTCGTAGTAGAGATTAGGGGCGGCCTGGGCAGGGGTCGCAGATGCGGAATCTTAACCGTAGGAGCGGGCTCGCAAGTGCGGCCCATGGCTCGCAGATGCGGTCCCAGCCATTTAAGTCATTTCCGCACCTGCGATGGAATTCCCGCAGATGCGGTTAGAGGCTCGCAGAAGCGAGATTGCTGGTCAGAAAATAGGATTTCGAGGGTTTGATTCCCATTTCGATTTTGGGACTTTGAAAGCTCGGTGTGAGGCAATTTTTCGAGGTTTCTTCAAGAAGATTGTTGGGGTACGTGATTCTAACTCGGATTGGGCTATATTTCATGAATCTATTGATATTTTCATCTTCTAATTAGGTATTTGAGTTGGAAATTTGAGGGGAACTGGTAGAAATTTCATAGACTAAAATTTTGAGTTTTGGAAGGTGATTTGAGGTCGGATCCGAGTAATTGTTGTATGGTTAGACTCTTCAGTAAATGGGTGTTCTTATTTTGTGACTTTTACCCGATTCCGAAGCGTAGGCCCGGGGAGGCTTTTTGGGATGATTTCGTAATTTCTCGCTTTAGCTTAGATTTTATTGACTATATTAGTTTCTTATAGCTATATTTATGGTATGTAGTTGATTTTTGCTTGATTTGGGCCATTCGGAGTCGGATATTTTGGAAGAGCATTGCTACCGATTGATTTAGCTTGGTTCGAGCTAAGTAGCTTGCCTAACCTTGTGTGGGGAAATTCCCCTTAGGATTTGGTACTAATATTGATATGTGAGCGCCTTGTACGTGAGGTGATTAGTGCGTACACAGACTATTTATTGCAAAACCTGATTTTTACTGAGTAATTACCTGTTTTTAACTTAAATGAGCATACTAGCATGTGTAGTTACCTTGTTAGCCTAAAATAACCTATCTATGTGTCTTAATTGGTTAACTGAACTTTTTGCAGCTTGCTTAGTGAATTTTCTGCTTCTTTTCTTGATTTGTACTTAGTCTAAACTGTAGATGCTCTTGTTGTACCTGTCATCTGTAATTGTCTAGAGCTGTGTATTTACTTTAGGACTACGGGACGGTATCTCGGGAGATCTCTCTGCATATTTACTTTTGAGACTACGAGGCGATACCTCGGAAGTTCTCCCTGCATATTTACTTTTGAGACTACGAACCTCGGGAGTTCTCCCTGCATATTTACTTTTGAGACTACGAGACGGTATCTCGAAAGATCCCCTGTTGTTTTCCATGTGTTGTACTGTTATTTCATTGTGTTTTCCTTTGTTGAACTATAGTATTTTATTATACTGTTTATTCTCCTACTTTATTTATTATATACCAGTGGTTCTGACCTGACCTCGTCACTACTCGACCGATGTTAGGCTTGACACTTATTGGGTACCAATTGTGGTGTACTCATGCTACTCTTATGCACATGTTTTGTGTGCAGATTCAAATGCCTGTTATCAGCCGCTTTATCAGTGAGTTTGAGACAGCTTTGGAGACTTCAACGTATATATGTTGCATCCGCAAACCTCGGAGTCCCCTTCAATTCTTCCCCGTGCCAAACACTTTCTGTATTTTCTCTTATTAGACTCTGGTGTGTAGAGATACTATTATTACTTAGCGTGGTAGACTTTGATGTTATGTTGGGAATGGACAGGTTGTCTCGCCATTTTTCTGTTCTTGATTGTCACGCTAAGACCGTGACGCTGGCTATGCCAGGTTTACCATGATTAGAGTGGAGGGGTACCTTAGAGTACACTCCCAGCAGAGTTATTTCATTTCTTAAGGCTTGACGAATGGTTGAGAAGGGTGCGATTCATATCTAGCTTATGTGAAAGATGTCAGTATTGATACCTCTACAGTTGAGTCAGTTCCAGTAGTGAGGGAATTCCCAAATGTGTTCCCAGTTGATCTTTCGGGCATGCCGCCCGATAGAGATATTGATTTTGGCATTGATTTGTTGTCGGGCACTCAGCCCATCTCTATTCCTCCATACTGTATGGATCATCCTAAATTGAAGGATTTGAAGGAATAGTAGCAGGAGTTGCTTGATAAGGGCTTTATTCGGCCTAGTGTGTCACCTTGGAGTGCTCCGGTCTTGTTTGTGAAGAAAAAAGGTGAATCTATGCGTATGTGTATTGATTATCGCCAGCTGAACAAAGTTACACTGAAGAACATGTACACATTGCCTCGTATTGATGACTTATTTGATCAGTTACAAGGTGCCAGGGTGTTTTCCAAGATTGACTTACGTTCATGCTATCATCAGTGTAAGATTCGGGAGCCAAACATCCAAAGACTGCTTTCAGGACTCGGTATGGTCACTATGAGTTTCTTCTGATGTCGTTTGGGCTGACCAATTCCCCAGCAACTTTTATGCACTTGATGCACAATGTGTTACGACCTTATCTTGACTCCTTTGTCATTGTGTTTATTGACGACATTCTGGTGTACTCCCGAACTCGGGAGGATCATGAGCAGCATCTGAGGGTTGTGCTTCAGACCTTGAGAGAAAAGAAGTTGTATGCAAAATCTTCTAATTGTGAGTTTTTTGCTAGACTTAGTGGCATTCTTGGGTCATGTAGTATGGAGTGATGCAATCAAGGTGGATCCGAAGAAGGTGGAAGCAGTGCAGAGATGGCCTAGACCATCATTAACTACGAACATCCAGAGTTTTCTTGGTTTTGGCGGGGTATTACCGTCGTTTTGTAGAGTGATTCTCATCTATTGCAGCACTTATGACCAAGCTGACCCAGAAGGGTGCTCCGTTCAGGTGGACAAAGGATTGTGAGAAGAGCTTTTAGAAGCTTAAGACAACTTTGACTACAGCCCCAGTATTGGTATTGCCTACAGGTTCGGGGTCTTATACTGTATATTGTGATACGTCGCGGATTGGTCTTGGCACGATGTTGATGCAGGACGGTACAGTGATTGCCTACGCGTGTAGAAAACTGAAGGTGCATGAGAAGAACTATCATGTCCACGATCGTGAGTTAGCAGCTATTGTTCATGCCTTGAAGATTTGGCGGCACTATTTGTATGGTGTTCCTTGTGAGATTTACACCGATCATCGGAGTTTGCAACATCTGTTCAAACAAAAGGATCTTAACTTGCGTCAGTGGAGGTGGTTGGAGCTACTCAATGACTATGATATCACTATTTTGTACCATCCAGGGAAGGCCAATGTGGTGGCCGATGCTTTGAGTCGCCGGGCGGAGAGTTTGGGGAGTTTAGCATATCTACCAGTAGCAGAGAGGCCATTAGCACTGGATGTTCAGGACTTAGCTAGAAAGTTTGTGAGATTGGATATTTCTGAGCCGAGTAGAGTATTGGCTTGTGTGGTCTCTCGGTCTTCTCTTTATGATCGTATCAGGTAGCGTCAGTATGATGACCCCCATCTTCTTGTCCATACGGACACGATCCAGCACTGTGATGCTAAGGAGGTCACTATTGGGGATAATGGTGCATTGAGGATGCAGGGCAGACTATGTGTGCCAAATGTAGATGGTTTGCGTGAGTTGATTCTCCCAGAGGCTCACAGCTCGCGGTACTCCATTAATCCGGGTGCCGCGAAGATGTATCGGGACTTGAGGCACCATTATTGGTGGAGGAGGATGAAGAAAGACATAGTGGAGTATGTAGCTCGATATCTAAATTGCCAGCAGGTGAAGTATGAGCACCACCATCCAGGTGGGTTACTTCAGAAGTTAGAGATTCCGGAGTGGAAATGGGAGAGGATCACTATGGATTTCATTGTTGGACTCCCACAGACTCAACGAAGGTGTGATGCAGTTTGGGTGATTGTGGATAGGTTGTCCAAGTCAGCTCATTTCATTTCTGTGATGACTACCTATTCTTTCGAGCAGCTGGCTCGAATCTACATATGCGAGATCATGAGGCTTCATGGCGTACCGGTATCTATCATATATGACCAGGGTACACAGTTTACATCACGGTTTTGGAGGGCCGTACAATATGAGTTGGGTACTCGAGTGAAGCTGAGCACAACATTTCACCCTCAGACAGAGGATATGCTCCGTGCGTGTGTGCTGGAGTTTGGAGGGCTGTGTGATCAGTTCTTGCCACTTGCGGATTTTTCCTACAACAATGGTTATCATTCGAGCATCCAGATGGCACCGTATGAGGCTCTGTACGGTAGGAAGTGTCGGTCCCCAGTGGGTTGGTTCGAGCCAGGCGAGGCCAGATTATTGGGTACAAATTTGGTCCAAGATACCCTAGATAAGGTGAAGATGATTCAGGGTCTACTTTGCACAACCCAGTCCAGACAGAAGAGTAATACGGACCGGAAGGTTCGCGATGTTGCATTGATGGTTGGAGAGCAGTTCTTGCTCCGGGTTTCGCCTATGAACGACGTTATGAGGTTCGGGAAGAAGGGCAAGCAAAGACCAAGGTTCATTGGTCCTTTTGGGGTGTTGCGACGAGTTAGGGAGGTTACTTATGAGATTGCCTTACCTCCCAGTCTAGCAGGAGTTCATCCGACATTCCATGTTTCTATGCTCTGGAAGTATCAGGTGATCCGGCTCATGTGTTGGATTTCAACTCATTCCAGTTGGACAAGCATCTATCTTATGTTGAGGAACCAGTGGCTATTTTGGGCAGGCAGGTCAGAAAGCTAAGGTAAAAAAACATTGCTTTTGTGAAGGTGCAGTGGAGGGGTCGGCTGGTCGAGGAGGCGATTTGGGAGACCGAGCAGGATATGCGCAGTCGTTATCCTCATCTTTTCACCGCTTCAGGTATGTCTCGATACTCATTAGAGGACGAATGATTTTAAGAGGGGGAGGATGTAATGACTCGGCCAGTCATTTTGAGAGTTATAGCCCCGATCCTCTATTTACTGCTTTCCCCGTGTCATCTTCTGCTTATGTGTCTTGACGGGAGGTGTTGGTTGTGGTTTCGGAGTGTTTTGGGACACTTAGTCCCTAAATGGAAGCTTAAGTATTAGGATTTAAACCGTAGTCGGAACTGTGTGAAGACGACTCCGGAATGGAGTTCCGTCGATTTCGTGAACTCCGTTGGGTGATTTTGGACTTAGGGGCGTGTTCGGATTGTGTTTTGGAGGTCTGTAGCTCATAAAGGCTTGAAATGGCGGAAGTCAAATTTTTGGAGGTTTTGACCAATAGTGGACGTTTTGATATCGGGGTCGGATTTTGATTCCAGAAGTTGGAGTAGGTCCGTAAGGTTAAATATGGATTGTGTACAAAATTTGGGGTCAACCGGACGTGGTTTGATAGGTTTCGGCGTCGGTTGTGGAAATTGGAAGTTTCAAGTTCATCAAGTTTGAATCAGAGGGTGAATTGTGTTTTTAGCATTGTTTGATATGATTCGAGGGCTCGACTAAGTTCGTATGGTGTTTTAGGACTGGTTGGTATGCTTGGTTGAGGTCCCGGGTGCCTCAGTTGTGTTTCGGATGCCTAACAGATGAAATTTTGGACTTAGGCAATTGCTAAGATTCGGGTCTTCTGGTGTTTCGCACCTACGCCGGGGAGACCGTAATTGAGGACTCGCACGTGCGGAGTGAGGGGCGAATATGTGTTTTTAGTCAAAGAGGTCAGGGAGCTCAGGTGCGAGAAGGGTAGCCGCATCTGCGCATCCGCAGATGCGGAGAAAAGGTCGTAGGAGCGATTAGGGGCAGCCAGGGCAGTGGTCGCAAATGCGGAAGCTTAACCGCAGGAGCAGGCTCGCAGGTACAGCCCATGGCTCGCAGATTCGATCCCAGACATTTAAGTCATTTCCGCACCTGCAATGGAATTAGGTGCGGTTAGAGGCTCGCAGAAGCAAGATTGCGGGGCAGAAAATAGGATTTAGAGGATTTGATTCTTATTTCGATTATGGGACTCTGAGAGCTCGGTGTGAGGCGATTTTTCGAGGTTTCTTTTAGAAAATTGTCGGGGTAAGTGATTCTAACTCGGATTTTGCCCTATTTCATGAATCTATTGCTATTTTCATCTTCTAATAAGGGATTTGAGTTGGAAATTTGGGGGGAAATGGTAGAAACTTCATAGACTAAATTTTCTAGTTTTGGAAGGTGATTTGAGGTTGGATCCGAGTGATTCTTGTATGGTTAGACTCATGAGTGAATGAGTGTTCATATTTTGTGACTTTTACCCGATTCCGAGGCGTGGTCCCCGAGAGGCTTTTTGGGATGATTTCCTAATTTCTCGATTTAGCTTAGATTTCATTGACTAGATTAGTTTCTTATAGCTATATTTGTGGTATGTAATTGATTTTGGCTAGATTTGGGCCATTCAGAGTCGGATATTCGTGGGAAGAGCATTGCTACCTATTGATTTAGCTTGGTTCAAGGTAAGTGTCTTGCCTAACCTTAAGATTTGGTACTGATATTGATATGTGAGCGTTGTGTACACGAGGTGACGAGTGAGGACACGGCCTATTTGTTGCAAAACCTGATTTTTACTGAGTAATTACCCGTTTTCACCTTAAATGAGCATACTAGTTGTGTAGTTACCTTGTTAGCCTAGAATAACATGTCTACGTGTCTTAAGTACTTAACTGAACTCTTTGCAGTATGCTTAATGAATTTTCTACTTCTTTTCTTGATTTGTACTTAGTCTAAACTGTAGATTCTCTTGATGTACTTGTCATCTGTAATTGTCTGAGCTGTTTATTTACTTTGGGACTACTAGACAGTATCCCGGGAGATCCCCCTGCATATTTACTTTTGAGACTACGAGGCAGTACCTCGGGGTTCTCCCTGCATATTTTCTTTTGAGACTATGAGGCGGTACCTCGGGAGTTCTCCCTACATATTTACTTTTGGGACTATGAGACGGTATCTCGGAAAATCCTCTGTTGTTTATTTCCACGTGTTGTACTGTTATTTCATTGTGTTTTCCTTTGTTGAACTCTACTCTTTTATTATACTGTTTATTCTCCTACTTTATTTGTTAGATACCAATGGTCCTGACCTTACCTCGTCACTACTCGACCGAGGTTAAGCTTGGCACTTATTGGGTACCAATTGTGGTGTACTCATGCTACTCTCCTGCACATGTTTTGTGTGCAGATTCAGATGCCCGTTATCAGCCGCTTTATCAATGAGTTCGAGACAACTTTGGAGACTTCAACATATATTTGCCCTGTCCGCAAAACTCGGAGTCCCCTTCGATTCTTCCCCGTGCCAAACACTTTCTGTATTTTCTCTTATTTGACTATGGTGTATAGAGATACTATTTCCTTTCTGTAGTTTGTGGCTAATGATTGTCACGACCCGAAATCCCACCTTCGGGCCATGACTGCGTCTAACATTGAACCCGCTAGACAAGCCAACGTTTGAACTAAATAAAACTCATTAACAACTAAAACGAACAAGATCACTAAGGCACCGACGATCAACAATATGAAGGTTAACAATTTACCAAAACAATATAGCAATTTCGAAATAAGAACCCATATACAAATCCCAGAACTTGTGTCACATACTCACGAACTGTCTAAGAGATTACTAAAACAAAGGTCTGAAAATAAGTACATATGACTGTCTTTGAACTATAAGATAAGACAGAGCTGAAAGTGAAGGGTAGAAGGTGACGCCAAGGCCCACGAACGTCTGCGGGTCTACCTCGATGTCTCCTGTTTGAACTGATGAAATACTCCATCCGTGAGTGACCACCGGGTCCGGCTGCGTAGTCTGCACAACATAAAGAAGTGCAGGTGTAGCATAAGTACAACCGACCCCATGTACTGAGTAAGTGCCGAGCCTAAACTCGGCGAAGTAGTGACGAGGCTAGGATCGACAACAATATATGTACTTGTGCAATTCTATATAATAACAGGAAATTATCGACATACATAAACAGGTACAAGCAGATACGGGGAGAACATGCCGGGGATAAAAGGGGCAACCGACACTAGCACAGTAGAACAGGGTGATAACTGAAATGTGAAAGTAAAAGAAGGAATTTAACATCTCAGAACAGGTAATAAACAACAACAGGCACAACATGTCCCCTCGTGCATAGTCTCACAATCACTCAGCACAGAATGTCCCCTCGTGCATAAATCGTAACACTCGGCACGGAATGTCCCCTCGTGCAAAAAATAATCAACGATCAACACGGCATGTCCCCTCGTGTGATAAATAACAAACAATCAGCACGACATGTCCCCTCGTGCAAAAAATAATAAACGATCAACACGGCATGTCCCCTCGTGTGATAAATAACAAACAATCAGCACGACATGTCCCCTCGTGCAAAAAATAATAAACGATCAACACGGCATGTCCCCTCGTGTGATAAATAACAAACGATTAGCACAGCATGTCCTCTCGTGCAATAAATAATAATTGATCAACAATATAATGTGAAAATAAACAATAAGAAGTCTCAAGTGTAGGGAAATACTCAATAAAATTCTATCGTCCCGGCAAGGGACTCAACTATAACCAACCTCGCATCTGAAATACAATTTCAACAGTAAAAGCCTCAACTGAAACAAATAACACAATAACTCCCAATGTCATGAAACAACATCAAGGTATCACTTCTAAATCACCAATTACTCATAGTACGGAGAATATTAAGAACACGGTATGATTCATCACAATTGACTCACGGGCATGCTTGACCGCAACATATAGGCACTCGTCACCCCGCCTATACGTTGGACATGAATTACACATAGCAAATAAGACTCTATACCTAATCCCTCAAGCTAAGGTTAGGCCAAACACTTACCTCGGCTCCAAAAATGCAAGTCAAGCCTCAATCACAGCATTGCCTCTCGAATCCAACTCCGAAACGATAATATCTAGACATAATTGACTTAATAACATCAATAATTATTCAATAACTCAATCCCAAAGCCTAATTATACATTTTCTATCATTCTTCCCAAAATACCAAAATCCGACCCCGGGCCCGCTTGGTCCAAACTCGAGGTTCGGACAAAAACCCGATAACCCATTCCCCCACGAGCCCGAATATATAATTTTTTTTAGAATCCAACCCCAAAACGAGGCTGAATTCCCAAAAATTCCATAAACCTAACTCTATCCAAACACCCCTAATTTCTACCTTGATTTCATGTTATTAGACCTAGATTCTAGTGATTTATGAAGGAAAATGGAAGGAATTAGTGTTAGAGTCACTTACCCAAATGGTTATGGAGGAAAACTAGCTTGTGAATTGTCATTGGGGGTTGAGGAAGAAGAGAAGGGTAAAAATATGAAAAATCCCGTATGGAGCATTCTATTTTTGATTAAAAATATAACTGGGCAAAAATATCTCTATGCGATCGCGGAAGGAGGGATGCGATCGCATAGAGACCAGAACCCTGTGCTCTGCGATCGCGGAATAACTAATGCGATCGCATAGTTCAAAGACTCCAACCTATGCGATCGCGGACTAGGCTATGCGATCGCACAGGGTACCTAGCCAGCCCCCGCCCAGACTTCCTATACCTCTATGCGATCGCGGACAGTGCTATGCGATCGCATAGAGGAACTGACCTCCCCCTCAATGCAAGCCTATGCGATCGTATAGAGCAAAATTCCAGACACCAGCAACAACTATTTCACACCAGATTTTTCTAACTTTTTGCACTCCGATGCCTACCTGAAACTCACCCGAGCCCTCGGGGCTCAAAACCAATTAATTAAAAACACAACTTCATAAACATCCTACGGACTTATTCAAATAATTAAACCACCAAAATAACATAAGAAACAATGAGTTAATCTCCAAAATCCATAGAATTTTCTCGAACTTCATAAACTATCAAATTTTCCATTTCTGATCCGAATCACGTCATTTCAAGTCCGTTTTACACCAAATTTCATAGATAACTCACACAACATATAATAAACCTGTTTCGGGCTCCGGAACCATAATACGGGCCCGGTAACACGGTTTTCACATAATTATTCATTTTCAAAAACCTTTATTATTTTCAGAAAATAATTCTCTTTAAAAATTCATTTCTCGGGCTAGGGACCTCGGAATTCGATTCCGGGCATACGCCCAAGTCCCATATTTTCTTACGGACCCTCCGGGACCATCACATCATGGGTCCGGGTCCGTTTCCAAAAAATGTTGACCAAATTCAACTTTATTCATTTAAGTATCATAAATTCAATTTTTTTTCAAGTTTCCACACAAAGGCTTTCCGGCTTCACGCCCGGGATATGCACGCACATCGAGGTGAGATTAACAGAGGCTTTCGGGGCCTCGGAACACAGTTTGAGCTAAATTTACACAAGATGACCTTTTGGGTCATCACAATCTCCACCTCTAAAAGAAACGTTCGTCCTCGAACGGACATAGAAAAGTACCTGAGTCTGAGAAAAGATGGGGATAACGACTCCGTATATCGGAATCGGACTCCCAAGTAGCTGCCTCGGCAGGCTGACCCCTCCACTGAACACGGACCGAAGGATAACTCTTCGACCTCAACTGGCGAACCTGCCTATCTAATATAGCTACCGGATCCTCCTCATAAGTCAGATCCTTGTCCAACTAGACACCGCTAAAGTCAAGAACATGAGATGGATTTGCAACATACCTCCGGAGCATGGGTACATGAAACACTGGATGCACTGCCGATAAATGCGGTGGCAAGGCAAGTCTGTAGGCCACCTCTCCTACCTTATCCAAAATCTCAATTGGGCCAATATACCTAGGGCTCAACTTGCCCTTCTTTCCGAATCTCTTCACGCCCTTCATAGGCGACACTCGAAGGAACACCTGGTCTCCTACCATGAAAGCCAAATCTCAAACCCTACGATCTGCGTAACTCTTTTGTCTGGACTGAGCTATATGAAGCCTATCCTGAATAATCTTCACCTTATCCAAGGAATCCTGGACTAGCTCTGAACCCAATAACCTCGCCTCTCCGGGATCAAACCATCCGACTGGAGACCGACATCGCGTACCATACAACGCCTCATACGGAGCCATCTGGATGCTCGACTGATAACTGTTGTTGTAGGCAAACTCTGCTAAAGGCAAGAACTGGTCCCATGAACCACAAAAGTCAATAACACATGCCCGCAACATATCCTTTAAAATCTGAATAGTGCGCTCGGACTGTCCGTCCGTCTGAGGATGAAAATGCTGTGCTCAACTCAATCTGTGTGCCCAACTCTCGCTGAAATACTCTCCAGAAATGGGAGGTAAACTGAGTACCTCGGTCTGATATAATGGATAGGGGCACACCATGCAATCTGAAAATCTCTCTCATATAGATCTTTGCCAACTTCTCCGCTGAATACGAAACCGACATAGGAATGAAGTGTGCTGACTTGGTCAGCCTATCTACAACAACCCATACTGCATTAACCATCCACGGAGTCCGTGGAAGCCCAACTACAAAATAGCCATCTTTCTTCTTAATGAACAATACTGGGGCACCCCCAAGGAGAAACACTAGGCCTAATGAAGCCTTTATCCAACAAATCCTGCAACTGCTCCTTCAATTCCTTCAACTCTAGCGGAGCCATACGATACATCAAAGTAGAAATGGGCTGAGTGCCCTCAACTAACTCAATACAAAAATCAATATCCCTGTCGGGTGGCATACCCGGCAGGGAACACCTCTGGAAACTCACGAACCATGGGCACGGACTCTACAGAAGGAACCTCAGCACTATAATCACGAACATAGGCCAAATAGGCCATACAACCCTTCTCGACCATGCGCCGAGCCTTCATATAAGAAATAACTCTACCAGAAGAGTGACTAGGAGTCCCTCTCCACTCTAAACGAGGTACTCCTGGCAAGGCTAAGGTCACTGTCTTGGCGTGATAATCCAGAATAGCATGATAGGGGAATAGCCAATCCATCCCCAATATAACGTCAAAGTCAACCATATCCAGAAGCAAAAGATAAACATGAGTCTCTAGACCACCAATAACTACTACGGAAGCACGGTAGACTCGATCTACCACTATAGAATCACCCACCGATGTAGACACATGTACAACAATACTCAAAGAATCACGGAGCATACTCAAATGAGGGAAAAAATATGAAGACACATAGGAGAATGTAGAACCCGGATCAAATAACACCAAAGCCTCTCGGCTGCAAACTGAAACCGTACCTTAAATAACCGCATCAGAAGCCTCAGCATCAGAACGAGTAAAAAAAGCATAACACCGGGGTTGAGCCCCTCCAACTTGTACATCTTTGGGTCTACCTGCCACGGGCTGACCTCTACCCCTCATGGCATGCCCTCCACCTCTATGAGTCTGACCTCCACCTCTAGCACCACGACCACCACCCCTAGCTAGCTGAGGGGGCGAGGGTGCACCTGATGCGGGAACCATGGCACGGGAACCCTGATACTGAGAACCACCAAAACCTCGGGGGAAAAACCTGGAAATATGCCCCACACCACCGCAAGTGAATCAAGACTTCGGCTGCTTAGAATACTGACCCTGGAACTGTCCCTGACGACCAGAATGACCACCCTGATAGCTCTGAATTGGCGGTGCACTGATGGGAGCTGAAGGTGCACTGCGGGATACCTGGAGTGCCGACTGATAAGGCCTAGGGGATGACCTCTGCCAAAGGAATCTCTGCCTCCAGATGAGGCACCACTGAAACGGCCGAAATGACAAGGTCTTTTCTCAGACCCATGTCCACCACCCTGGGATAATACCATCTCAATGTGCCTGGCCACATCGGCTGCATCCTGAAAGGAGATATCAGTACCCGTCTCTCTGGCCATCTGAAGTCTGATGGGCTGAGCTAAACCCTCAATAAATCTCTGAACCCTCTCCGGATCAGTGGGGAGTATCATAATGGCATGCCTGGCCAGAGTAATGAACCTGGTCTCGTACTGAGTGACGGACATGGAGCTCTGTTGTAGACGCTCAAACTGCCTCCGAAGATCCTCTCTCTGAGTAACTGGAAGGAACTTCCCCAAGAACAACTCGGAGAACTGAGCCCAAGTCAGAGGTGCAGACCCAGCTGGTCTGGTCAAGCAGTAATCTCTCCACCAAGTCTTGGCGGTGCCAGAAAGACGAAATGTAGCAAAATCAACTCCATTGGACTCCACAATGCCCATGTTCCGAAGAACCTCATAACAGCTGTCTAAATAATCCTGGGGATCCTCTGATGGTGCACCAGTAAATGTAGTAGTGAATAACTTGGTGAACCGATCCAACCTCCACAGAGCGTCCGCTAACATGGCTGCTCTCTCAACTGCTGGTGCCACAATACCCGGCTGATCTACTCCGGCTGTCTGAGGTGCCGGAGTTTGGAACTGAGTGGAAAACTGCTCTGGCGTATGAATAGCAGGAGTCTGGTTCCCTCCCCTAGCCTGAGATCCAGCTGGTGCAGTAGGAAGAAGACCGACCTGAGCTACACTCTCCATGAGTCCCACTAAGCGGACTAGAGCGTCCTGAAGCACTGGGGTGGCAATGAACCCCTCTGGGACCTGAGCTGGTCCAACTGGGACTGTCTGAGTAGGAACCTCACCGGCAAAGTCTACCTGTGGGTCCTCTACTGGAGCTGCTGCTCTAGCTCTGCCTCGGCCTCTAGCACGGCCTCGGCCTCGGCCCCTCGTAGGAGCTGCAATAGGAGGATCAGGGTGATGGTCGGTCGATGAGGAAGCGCGCGTTCTCGCCATCTGCGAGTGAGTAAAATAGAGACTCAATTAGTATTCAGAATTCAACTGGCACGACAGAGAATGAAAGATGTGAAGTTATTCCTAACTTTGCAGCCTCTGGTGGATAAGTACAGACGTCTCCGTACCGATCCCTCAGACTCTACCAAGTTTGTCCGTGAGTTGTGAGATCTAAGCAACCTAGAGCTCTGATACCAACTTGTCACAACCCGAAATCCCACCTTTGGGCCATGACTGCGTCTAACATTCAACCCTCTAGACAAGCCAACGTTTGAACTAAATAAAACTCATTAACAACTAAAACGAACAAGATCACTAAGGCATCGACGATCAACAATATGAAGGTTAACAATTTACCAAAATAATATAGCAATTTCGAAATAAGAACCCATATACAAATCCCAGAACTTGTGTCACATACTCACGAACTGTCTAAGAGATTACTAAAACAAAGGTCTGAAAATAAGTACATATGACTGTCTTTGAACTATAAGATAAGACAGAGCTGAAAGTGAAGGGTAGAAGGTGACGCCAAGGCCCACGAACGTCTGCGAGTCTACCTCGATGTCTCCTGTTTGGACTGATGAAATACTCCGTCCGTCAGTGACCACCGGGTCCGACTGCGTAGTCTGCACAACATACAGAAGTGCAGGTGTAGCATAAGTACAACCGACCCCATGTACTGAGTAAGTGCCGAGCCTAAACTCGGCGAAGTAGTGACGAGGCTAGGACCGACAACAATATATGTACTTGTGCAATTCTATATAATAACAGGAAATTATCGACAGACATAAACAGGTACAAGCAGATACGGGGAGAACATGCCGGGGATAAAAGGGGCAACCGACACTAGCACAGTAGAACAGGGTGATAATTGAAATGTGAAAGTAAAAGAAGGAATTTAACATCTCAGAACAGGTAATAAACAACAACAGGCACGACATGTCTCCTCGTGCATAGTCTCACAATCACTCGGCACGGAATGTCCCCTCGTGCAACAAATAATCAACGATCAACACGGCATGTCCCCTCGTGTGATAAATAACAAACAATCAGCACGACATGTCCCCTCGTGCAAAAAATAATAAACGATCAACACGACATGTCCCCTCGCGTGATAAATAACAAACGATTAGCACAACATGTCCTCTCGTGCAATAAATAATAATTGATCAACAATATAATGTGAAAATCAACAATAAGAAGTCTCAAGTGTAGGGAAATACTCAATAAAATTCTATCGTCCCGGCAAGGGACTCAGCTATAACCAACCTCGCATCCGAAATACAATTTAAACAGTAAAAGCCTCAACTGAAACAAATAACAAAATAACTCCCAATGTCATGAACAACATCAAGGTATCACTTCTAAATCAGCAATTACTCATAGTACGGAGAATATTAAGAACACGGTATGATTCATCACAGTTGACTCACGGGCATGCTTGACCGCATCATATAGGCACTCGTCACCCTGCCTATACGTTGGACATGAATTACACATAGCAAATAAGACTCTATACCTAATCCCTCAAGCTAAGGTTAGACCAAACACTTACCTCGGCTCCAAAAATGCAAGTCAAGCCTCAATCACAGCCTTGCCTCTCGAATCCAACTCCGAAACGATAATATCTAGACATAATTGACTTAATAACATCAATAATTATTCAATAACTCAATCCCAAAGCCTAATTATATATTTTCTATCATTCTTCCAAAAATACTAAAATTCGACCCCGGGCCCTCTTGGTCCAAACTCGAGGTTCGGACCAAAACCCGATCACCCATAACCCCACGAGTTAGAATATATGATTTGTTTTAAGNCCCTAATTTCTACCTTGATTTCATGTTATTAGACCTAGATTCTAGTGATTTATGAAGGAAAATGGAAGGAATTAGTGTTAGAGTCACTTACCCAAATGGTTATGGAGGAAAACTAGCTTGGGAATCGTCAATTGGGGTTGAGGAAGAAGAGAAGGGTGAAAATATGAAAAATCCCGTATGAAGCATTCTGTTTTTGATTAAAAATATAACTGGGCGAAAATATCTCTATGCGATCGCGGAAGGAGGGATGCGATCGCATAGAGACCAAAACCCTGTGCTCCGGGATCGCGGAATAACAAATGCGATCGCACAGTTCAAAGAATCTACCCTATGCGATCGCGGACTAGGCTATGCGATCGCACAGGGTACCTAGCCAGCCTCCGCCCAGACTTTCTATACCTCTATGCGATCGCGGACAGTGCTATGCGATCGCATAGAGGAACTGACCTCCCCCTCAATGCAAGCCTATGCGATCGCATAGAGCAAAATGCCAGACACCAGTAACAACTATTTCACACCAGATTTTTCTAACTTTTTGCACTCCGATGCCTACCTGAAACTCACCCGAGCCCTCGGGGCTCAAAACTAATTACACACACAACCTCATAAACATCCTACAGACTTATTCAAATAATTAAACCACCAAAAAAACATAAGAAATAATGAATTAATCTAAAAAATCCATAGAATTTTCTCGAACTTCATAAACTATCAAATTTTCCATTTTTGATCTGAATCACGTCATTTCAAGTCCGTTTTACACCAAATTTCAGAGATAACTCACATAACATATAATAAACATGTTCCGGGATCCGGAACTATAATACGGTCCCGGTAACATGGTGTTCACATAATTATTCATATTCAAAAACCTTTATTATTTTCAGAAAACAATTCTCTTTAAAAATTTATTTCTCGGGCTTGGGACCTCGGAATTAGATTCCGGGCATACGCCCAAGTCCCATATTTTCTTACGGACCCTCCGGGACCATCACATCACGAGTCCGGGTCTGTTTACCAAATATGTTG
Source organism: Nicotiana undulata (assembly GCA_005239495.1). Lineage (NCBI taxonomy): Eukaryota > Viridiplantae > Streptophyta > Magnoliopsida > Solanales > Solanaceae > Nicotiana > Nicotiana undulata. The sequence goes on from ML249866.1 coordinate 118,676, forward strand.
ACCAAAGTCAACTTTATTCATTTAGTTATCATAAATTCAACTTTTTATCAAGTTTTCACATAAAGGCTTCCCTGCTTCACGCCCGGGCTGCGCACGCACATCGAGGTGAGATTAACGGAGGCTTTCGGGGCCTTGGAACACAGTTTTACCTAAATTTACACAGGATGACCTTTTGTGTCATCACAATGATATTATGGATTTTGGAAAAACTGTGTACGTCTAGTATTTTGTTTATTGTACATGTCGAGCGGAATTGTTATAGGTTATTCAGTATCTATTGCTATTAGTAGTTAGTTTTTTCTTCCATTATTGATATTTATGAAATCTATTAGGCTCTCCTAGTCATAGAGACTTGGTGCCGTCACGATATGTTTTGGAGGGATTTTTAGGCCGTGACACTTTCAGTGTGACATGAAAGGTGAAACATAAAACACTAAGTTGTTGAAAATTACATCTAGAGTTGGACTTCATTAACAATTGCATAGTTCACCATTCACATCGAACTCAACTTCAACAAATTGTGGAGGCTGTTTATGAATCAGAACAAAAACTTGACGAGAAATGAAGGTATCATAGAATCTCCATTGATTCTCATAGGTAAATTCTAAAGTGTATGACAATTCGAGGACCATATAAACTACATATTCAATTAGAGAGTTGTCTTGTTATATTAGAAAACTAAGACATTTGATAGGCAAAAAAGGACTTTACCTTATGATAAAATTTGGATTGAAGACAAACCAATGAAAATCTGTCTAGGCTTAGAGAGGGTCATTGAGAGAGAAAGGAAGCTTCTAGATTTTGTTAGAATCGACTAAAAATGAGATATTTGTCTCAATACACCTATATTGACCGACCATTTGAATTGTCTTAGCCTTGTTTATATAAAACTCTCTAAACTAACTAGGTAGTCAATAAATAGAAGAGTGGGCTTCTGAGCCCAATATAAAAGAAAAAGAAAAGAAAAATAAGAAGACCAATCCTTTAAGTAATATTATCTTCATGTGTCTTAAAACCCACCGGCAAGTTGGAGGGTGAGACAACCCCCAACTTGCGAAGACTGAGATGATGGACAGCTCCACCCAAAGGTTTGGTGAACATGTCAGCAAGTTGAGTGGCATTCGAGGTGTGGAGCAGCTGAAGCAGTCCCTCATTTAGCTTGGTGCGAACAAAATGGCAGTCCAACTCAATATGCTTAGTGCACTCATGGGAAATAGAATTCTTAACAATGCGAATAGCAGCCTGATTGTCACAAAATAAACGAACAAGAGAAGAAAAAGTAATGCCAAAATCAGAAAGGAGTCTGCAAACCCAAGTAATCTCAGCACTAATGTAACGACCCGACTGGTTGTTTTGAGTATTATAGCCTTGTTACCCCATTTATTGCTTATTTTATGTTCATTTGTTGTTATGTAACTTGTCAGAGTGGTAGGTTTGGTTTCAGGAATATTTAGGAATGAATTGGGACACTTAGTCCCAAGGTTGGAAGTTTATGTTGAAAGAATTGACTGGATGTTGAAGTATGTGTAAACGACTCCAGAATAGAGTTTTGATGGTTCCTATAGTTTTGTATGGTAATTTTTCACTTAGGAGTATGTCCGTATTTTGATTTGGAGGTCTGTAGGTCGTTTTGGCTTGAATTGACGAAAGTAGAAAGTTGAACGTTTTGAAAGTTGAGAAGCTTGACCGAGAGTTGACTTTATTGTTATCGGGTTCGGATTTTGGTTCTGGAAATTGGAATAGTCTTGTTGTGTCATTTATGACTTGAATGCAAAATTTGAGGTTAATCGGAGTGGGTTTGATATGTTTCGGCATTGATTGTCGAAGTTGGAAATCCATTAGTTTCATTAGGCTTGAATTGGGGTGTGATTCGGATTGAAAACGAATTGAAGTTTTGATTTGTGTTAGAGCTGGTGTGATCAGATCTAGTGCAACCGCACCTGCGAGAAATGCGTCGCAAGTACAGAGCCGCAGAAGCGGCCAAGGGGTCGCATATACGATTATGGGCGAGTAGGGGTGTTTGCGCAAGTCCGAGAGAGATTCTGCACATGCGAGGTCGCAAATGCAGAGGTGAGTTCGCAGAAGCGGAAGAGGGACTAGAGGAGCAGGTCCACAAAAGCGGAGAATTTCAAGCAGAATTGCACTCGCAGGTGGGGGATTGGTACCGCAGAGGCGTTTGGTCGGACCTTAAGTGACATCAGCATATGCGTATTGTTAACCGCAAAAGCGGTATCACAAAAGCGAGTATGTGGACAGCAGAATCGAAATTACCAGGCAGAATAGATTAAAGCGAGGGTTGGATTATTTTCTTCATTTGTGGACTTTGGGAGCTCGGATTGAGGCGATATTTGAAGGGGGTTTCACTAGATTTCAAGAGGTAAGTGATTTTTGATCACTTTTGTCGCTGTATTTTGAATACTCATTGATTATTTCACCTATTTGTCATGAATATAAGTTAGAACATGGGAACTTTTGAAGCATGTATTGGAGAGTAAGATTTTGGGGTTTGAATGTCGATTTGTGGTCCGAATCGGATGATTTTGGTATGGTTGGACTCGTTATTGATTGGGTGTTTGTATACTGTAAAGTATTTTGGATTCTGAGACGTGGGCTGACTTTTTGAATTTTGTTAAAAAACTTAGCTTTATCATATGGAATCGGTTTCTATAGCTTGTATTGATTGTATTAAGTTGCTTGTGGCTAGATTCGAGTCGTTCGGAGGCCGATTCGCGAGGCAAGGGATTGTTGGAGTTTTGATTTGCACAGTTTGAGGTAAGTAACACTTCTAAACTTGGCTCTGAGGGTATGAATCCCTGAAATACGTGTTATGTGGTTGGTATTAAGGTGGCATACATGCTAGGTGACGGGCGTGCGGGTGTGCACTGTGGTAGTTGTGACTCGGTTGATTCTGTGGTACCGCGTAGTTATCAAACCTTATTGATATTCATGTAATCCGTAAGTGTTGGAGTAATTAGGCTGCAACCCAAGTGATGTCGTGAGATAATTCCATATATTTTGACACTATTTACCCTACTTGCTTGTTGTTCGGATGCTAATTTGTGCGACGATTGCGCTTAAGAGAGCTTATTTCATGTGTAGGAATGGTTGGACATTGAATTGGAGAAAATTTGCATGAAATGGTACCTCAGAGCTACAAAATAAAGCAATAACGGAAGACATGCAAGGCAACGAAAAGTCAGTGCCATAGACAGTGCAAGGCATTGTCCATGGCACTATCATTGGCGCCTGCGACAGTGCCTTGCACAGTAACAACAGTGCCATATACATTGCAAGACATTGTCCAGGGCACTGTCATTGGCACGCCAAACAGTGCCTTGCGCCGAAAACACAATGCAACAGACAGTGCAAGGCACCGACGATGCCATCCGAGGAAATTTTAATTCCTCATTAGTCTTGGACATGTAAATTCCGCCCCTACCCTATATCTACCCCCTTAAAGTTAGTTTTGAAGGGTTAGACATTATTGGAGAGACATCATTAGAGAGGGGAGACATCATTAGAGAGGGAATCAACCTATGGAGGCAAGAACACACAAGGATCAAGGCGGAGGGTTTTTCTACGAGTTTTTCACTTTCTTCTTCCTATTTTAATTATTGGTTATGAATTCTAGTGTTGTAATTTTTCATACTATTATGAATAGCTAATTTGTTATCTAGAGTTTTGATGAAACCTTTTGTAGGATGAATTCTTGATACATTTTGATACAATTGAGTCTTTGAATTTTTCTATTTGTTCAACTATGTGCTTATTTTATTTAATTGAAGAGCTCTAAATTAACGGTGCCTATTTATTATGTATTACTTGAAAAAGAGTACATATTTAGGTGGTTGTTGAACAACAACACTCCTAATGTATATAAGAAATCAATACGGCAGTTTTAAAAGTAGGATTAGAGATAACGAAGCTTTGACGTGATCATAATGAGCGGTGAAAAAGTGCAAGTTAGCGTAATTCAAGAGAATACGACTAGTACATTGTTTTAGTTCCTCGAGAGAGAATTACGATAAATCGAGTGCTCATGATCAGTAGAGAATACTAAGGCGAAATTATAGAAGACGTGGCGGGAAGGATTGCGACAATTAGGAAAATCATAATTCTAGACCTCCTTAATCCTTTTTTCAACCCTCAGTATCCCTAGTTGTTAATTTACTACTTTAATTTGTTAGTTAAATAGTTAGACATAAGAATCTCAATATTTATAACTTAGGAATTGTTCGAGCTTGTCTTTTTAGTGATAGTAAACAGTTGTAGCTAAACCTTAGTTCTCTGTGGGATTCGACTCTAGACTTTTAGACCGGATTATATTTGCAGCGACCGCTTATCCTTTATAGGACTAGAGTTGGGTGTGATCAAATTTTGGCATCGTTGCCGGGGAACTAACAGTGTAGTTGTAGTTCTACATATTGCTAGGTTTCAAGTTTGAACTTTTATTTTATTTTGTTTTAATTTATTTTTATTTTATTTTATTTTACTTGTTAATTTGAGAAGTATGACATATTGGAATTATGGAAGTTTAGGTGTTGGTAATTTTACTTTTGATCTGTATACATATTGTGAAGGGAACCGCCCGCGGCAAAATTTTCAAAATGTTCCTGAGGGCGAGTTATGTGCACCAACTCAATCTTTTTTGTGGAATGTGTGTGGTGGTCAAAATGGTCACTTTCATGGTTGTGCTTATATTTCTTATCCTACTCCAACCCCTTACTATGATGGTTCTACTTTTTCTTATTAAGTTAATAGGAACAAAGAACATGGGCATGCGGACTTGAAGGAGATCAAGGATATATTAAAGTTCCTTCTGCAAGAAAATAATGAGAAACAAATATAGAAAGTCAAGAGGCAACTATTCGCAACTTGGAGGCTCAAGTGAGTCAAGTGTTTGAAGCTTTTAATGCTCAGCAAGCCAATTCTAGAGATAGTAGCCAAGAAGAGCGTGAATTTGAGGTGCTAATTGAGGAGGTCAGAGTATAACATCAATAACCTAGCCAACTGCAATTTTAGGATGTCGATGTTGAAGAAGTGAGACTAGAGTCAGCCAAGAACATTGAGGATATAAAGTTTGTTAACTCTAGTATCATTGATGTTGAGGATGCTGAAAGTCCTAAAGTTCATGTGTTTGAGCGCATTGGTCCTCACTCCAAACATTTTTTTCACACTTTGTTAGGATGACAATATGGAAATAGAGTCGTCTGAGCCGATTGGGGAGTCAAGGAATGAGGAACAAGGTGCCTACATTATGGAATGTTTCTTGCCAGAAAGACAGGCTACATACCTCATATAAAAGACAAGAAGTGTAGAATAGTACAATGGTTGCTTGGGCCAATTAGATTTATTCCACAACCCCTGGAGCATAACCGAAAACTTGAAGAAAAAATGAGGGATCAATTCATAAGCTCGAGATGGAGGCAGAAAGTGGTTCACGTCGTGCCGCGATGTTAAATTACGCGCTTGTTAGGAGGCAACCCAACTTTACTGCGTTCTTTTATTTTTAGTTTTTTATAATTATTTTCTTATTTGTATTATTTTTGTAGTGTCATTTTTTATTTTTAGGAGCATGAGAAGAATAGCTATTAGAATGATGCAACATCAAGCCAGATGGTTAGAACTAAGTGTGGGGTGCCCGCACAATGGGAAAAACCCGAGAGAAGTCTGAGTACCCCATGAGCTGCTAGTGCTTCGGCCTTTGGCCTACCGGGGAGTTTATTTTAACCTCTTATTATTTATGTTGTGCATTGGAAACCTTGCACAATTTTAAGTGTGGGGTGAGGAGATTGTATGGGTGACTTTCTATGCTATTTCAGTTGTGTTAGTTTAATTGATAACTTTCTTTAGAAAAATAATTTGGACCTTCCCAATGATGGATCTCGTAGAAAGTTTTTTGAGGGATTTAAGTCAAAACAAAAAACACAAAAAAAATTAAAAAAAAAATACAAAAACATGTCTTTTATTTTCCTTAGGTAGTAATAATCCCCTGTGGGTTTTCATAGTGCCTCGGTTCTTTTCCAAGGGATGTAACTTGAATCGGGTAGTAATTTTTTTATATTTTTAATTTTTAATTTTAGAGTAGTATGTAGGAAATAAAGGAGAAGAAATGATGTGATTCGCACCTGTTGACTTGTTTAATGGTTGCATACTTAGGTTCTGGCAAGTGTTTCATCTTACTTGGATTTTAAATATATGATAATGCTTTGGTAAAAATGAATAGCTTGTGTTATGACTCTTATGTCTCGTTTTCTTTACTTGTGTTCACATTGTGCTTTATGCTTAATATATCTCTTGTCTTTGTGAATATTCGTTTGATTGAGAGTCTGAATGGTACCGTCCGTAGAGAGTTATGTTCCATGTGTGAAGTGAGTTCTTTGTATAGTTCATGTTATTGCATTTGGGTCTAGAACTGTGATGTGTCGTAGAATTTTGGCACTTTTGATACCAATTACATAGACTTTAGTTCGTCTTTCAATGCATTTTTAGTTAATTCTTATGAATTTTTGGTGTTTTGCAGTTCATGATACTTGAGGACCCAAAAATATGGAAAAGAAGTCAAAAAGCCACAAAAGGACAGGAAAGTTGCAAGTATGCGATCGCAGAAGTCATATGCGGACCGTATAATCACCGCAAACTGAAGCATGACTCAAGGCCAACTGAAGAGAAGAATATGCGGTCCATTATGCGGTTGCATAACACTTCTGCGGCCCGCATAATGACCGCATAATTGCAATCAAAAAATCTTTGTAGCACTTATGCGAGGGAAAATGCGGTCGCGTAATGGATATGCGGACCGCATAATTGGAATGCGATGGAAATCTGGGTTTTGGAGAGTTGAAGTTCTGCGATGCAATTGGAAATCATGCGGACCGCACACATGATTTGCGACCAGTATGCGGTCGCATAAGGGTTCTGCAGGGGCTTTTTTGTCCAACTTTGACCCCGACTTTTAGTCCATTATAAATAGATTTACTAGTGTTTTTTGTGGGTCATCTTGTCTGAAAAAGAGGCTATATTTGAGGCATTGAATACTCCATTATTTTGGAAGCTTTTTAAGAAAGAATCTTGTACTTTTGTAAGCCTTATGACTTTAATTATTGTTTTATATTTGTATTTTAGTATGAGTAACTAGTCTTATATACTAAGGTTGTGGACCTTAAATGGGTATAATGTTAATGGGTGTTTACCATTGAATATATATATATATATATATATATATATATATATATATATATATATATATATAGATATATATATATAATGGTAATGTTTGGTTTATATTTATTCATTTCTCATGCTTCATTTATTGTTGGTGGTTGCAAACATTAACTAATTCCATTTTACTCTTTCTTTACATGGAAAAGTGGGTTAAGGTTTGGTAGAATTGAATAACAAAAACTCAAGGCTGTAAACCTTGTTTAATAGAATCACTTAGGAATAAGTGGATTCTATTTGGCATAAATTGGTTATTCTTAATTGCAACTCTTTTATATATGAAAATATCATAAAGAGAAAATACTACTCAACTATTTGAAAATATTGAGTAGTCACTTAGAAACCATTTGCATATCAAAGGACCTCCCATTAGAAATATATCATATTAACACCAATAACATTACATTCAATTAAAGGGGACACAACCTTGATTTCTTTAATCAAATTAACTACAATCTCACAATATTATAGTCTTCTTTATTACATACAATTAAAACACTCTTTTTAGCTAACGGAATATAGTTATGATTTATGTCAAGTTTCACACTATTCAAGTAATCTTTTCACACCTATTCCCTTTGGGATTCGACCCCAACCTAGTTGGGTTATTATATTTGACATCGGCCGCTTTACACTATTTATTAAGGTGTAATTTGAGCGTATCAAGGCGCCGTTGTTGGGTAATACGGTTTTGAAATTAATATTTAGTGTGTGCTTTACTTTACGTCTTTTTCTATTCCATCACACGTTGCTTTCTTTTCTTGGTGTGCTAGGTAAACATGGCCGAGTATGAAGAAAATGAGAATTCTTTTGCGGATATAGATGAGTACATCGAGGATACAAATTTCGTTGTCCCTCCGCGAGTTGATGCTGCTACCTTCAAGGTGGAACATAGTTTGATCCTAATGTCTAAAGAGGGGGGGGGGGGGGTTC